>CAUJNA010000149.1:0-5000 GCA_963377175.1 Effrenium voratum
GCCAGATCCTCCGAGTTGACCGAATGCCGAATCCCGGGGCCAGGTGGTTCCACCTCATCGAGTCCAGCATGGTCGTGTGCTCGCGGTCGCGATGATTCTGCCAGCGACAGACCTCGGACATGTTGCTGCCGCACGCAATCGTGCCCGCCATGAAGCCTGCGACTGTGTGCCTCGTCAGCCTGATTCAGAGTCTCCTGGATGAGCTGCATCATGTCCGCAGCGTTCTGGGTCATCCGGTGGTGAAGTGCTATCATGCGTCCGAGCATGACGACCGCTTTCCGATGTCGGCGAGAAGGCCCGCGTCTTGAACCACCAGACAAGCTCCGTGATGAACCCAAGAGTCAAGGGACCCCCGGAACCCAAACAGAAAAACCGAGCGCAACAGCCCAACCGAGCCAGACCCGGTTTGGAAGAAGACCGAACAGAACAGAACCAACAAGAGCCACACAGTCAAACATCGAAAAACAACGACAATCAGCACGTAAACGTTCTTTCCGGTTGGGATGGCCGGAAGATGAAACAGGTGCTGCAGGTCAGCTGACTTGTAGCCGGCGGACAAATAGATACTGCGGAGCTGATCCAACGCCATCTGTACTGCTCGGGCCGGATGCGCATACTTGGTAGCGAGGGCTGACCGTGATCTAGCCCCGGAGAGAAGGGTGGAAAGACTTCCTGCAGTGTGGGGTCCTCTGATCTGCCAGATTTTTGTTGGGATTTTGTAGTAAATCGCACGGTCGCCCACGTCGATGACGAAGCCGAGGAACTCAGAGGAACCCACCTGTTCCAACACGATGGGTGCACCATAAAAGTCAGCGTGAAGCAAAGCCTCCAATGGGGCTGCTGGATGACCGGAAGCCGGAGACGGGAAGATCACAAATCTGTTGTCGACATATCGCTCCAAGAAGATGTTGTGGCTGGCGAACCATTGTCCGTAAATACGCTGCCAAAGAACTTCGTGCCTCGCGACGCAAATGTGACTGAGAACTGGGCTCAGCTGAGAGCCAATCGCTGTTCCGTGGACTTGGCGAAGAATGAGAGTCCCCACCTGGACGTACATGCATTGGAAGCTGGATTTGACTATATCCAGGATGTCCTCCACATAAATGATCCACAGAGTCGGCGACGCCTCAGAGTGATTGTTATCTCAAAAAATCTGTTGTGGTGATCGTCACTTGAAAGTTTCATCAATATGAGCATCAGGATGCTCTGCCGTGTTCTTAAGTTAATAATTGCTCAAATTGTTGTGTGACAATTGATCCTGAGGGAGCACTGTTGGAACAGCTTCTACTCAAAACGCTGTCAGGAAACGCGGCGATTGCATCGCCTGTGTTGTCGTGCCATCGTTTGACGCTCTGCTGTCTTCGGCGCTGGTAAAATCATCAACAATTTCCATGCATTCTGCTGCGATCCGCCATAGCTGATCGCAACCGTTTGAAAGAGCCGTCGTGTACTCACCCATAGAAAGGGCCATGCTGTGCCCGCTCTTGACTTCATTGTTTAGCGTTTGAGAAAGACTTTGCCGACCGGGATCGCGGTGGTCTTCTTCCTGTATGCCCATTTGTACCTCTTCTGCAGATGCCGGGGGATAGCTTCAAGAATAGCTTGGTCGGGCTTCAGCGGAGTGGCGGCAAATGTGCCGGACTGAAGCCAGGTGTTGTGGAGGCCTTTGAAGTAGAGTTGGGGGCAGAAGAACATGAGGTGGTGGTTGTCATGATCCTCGTTATGGCACACAAAGTCCTGGCCGAGGTGTCGATGCAGGATGTTCAGCTGGTGCTTGGTGAGAAGTTGATGGGTGGATGCGTGCTGCCGATGTTTCATAAATTCACTGCGCAGGCGCTGCATGAGGGGTGCGTGGAACTGGTCCAGGGGCAGACCATGGTGCAGGCACCATTTTCGTAGGCGTTCATGAGCCTGCACTTCGTAGACTGAAAGATCCACATAATATGACGCCAAGGCTGAGGTGTAATGAACGTGCTGCGGGGTTCCCGGAAACCGGAACTCAGCCAAGCCCGCGGCCACATGGCCTTGAACATGAGATAGCCAGGGCTGTTGTTTTAGCCAGGCTACGCACTGACACGATGATGGTCCTGCGGATGTCAGGAGGTAACTGTCCTGAAACGACGAGAAATTCCACATGACTGTATGAACCCGAGGATGAGGGGTCTCCGCCAACTTCGTGCTGGGTAAGTGAAACGGAAGAGCCCAGTTGCGATGGTCGAGAACAAGCCGACGAAGGACTTCCCTGGTGGACCTCTGATAATGGGGGTGGGACAGCCACGGTAATCGTAACAACAGGTTGATCTTGGGTTGTTGGAGTTGGCGGAAATCAAGAACTCTTCGCAAAATATTCCGAACTCGATGCCGGTGGGGCTGTTCCACATTGCCTGACAACCTGTATATAGCATATATATCCAGGTCTGAATGCCGTCCACTACGAAGTCGTTTCTCCTCCTCCCAGGATTCAATGTGCTCTGAGGTGAGGCGAGCGATGATGGACCAGGCTTGGGTGTGTTTGAGCGCCACCCGATGGAAGTTCCTGCCATAGACTGTGCAACTCCTCCTGCGCAAGCGGAGGAAAAGGCGTTTGCCGAACCTGGGCCAGGGCTGTTCGGCGAGAAACCTGGTAGCCGTATAGCCAGTGGAAATGCGCTTGTACCGCCGATAAATGTAGGGCCAATTGAGGGATGGCTGATAGATACTAATCAAGGCGTGTTCCTGGGTCCAGGTGACGGTGTGGTCGGACCCATGTAGCAAACTCGTCATAGTTGCCAAAATGATGCCACCATCTGAGGGCCGGTTCCGCATTAATAAACTGTCCGTACTGAATACCCAGTAACTTGGCCCTACGATTGTGTTCTCGACTGGGATAAGTGATGCTGGTGCTTCCAATGTATACGTCCGACTGCGGGTTGACGGAGCGTGGAAGGTCCGGGCGGAGTTCGACTCGCTGCTTCCAGTACACTGCGTTGGGCTGCAAGAAGTGGGTGAAGGTGTACATGTTCGGGTGGATGCGTAGACGCCGGAGTCGGCGCCTGAGCTCCGTGAGTGCGTGCGTAGGACGACCGTAGTGATGAACCATCAACAGTGTGGACATTGACTCGGACCACATAGACAGTTGCTTGTTGACCATCGGCATGTTGAGGATTTGGCGACTCGTGACGATGATCAGATAGAGAACCTGATAATACTGGTGGGCTGCATGCACATCGAGGGAGTCCCCGAGTCTGATTGCAATAAGCGCAACGATGTAGGGAAGGAAATAATCGGTGCCATGCTGCAAGCTCACTGGCCAAGATGGCTCAGGGATACCATAGTGTCTGGCTGCACTGTAAAGCTCCGACCGTGCATACTTGCTGTATAGTTGCAAAAGAAGAACCGTTTCTGGAGATTGAATGACCGGCATGGCTTAGCCATGCATCCAACGCTCGAGCACTGAACGGTTGATTGGGTCAACAGGAAAGATCGGAAAAAATCGGAAAAACGGAAAAAGAACCCACCCGCGACCCCAAGAAACACAGGAAAACGAAAAGGAAGGAGAAAAGGCCGCTGATGGTCTCAGGGCAAGGTGCAGGCGTGAGGAGCAGCGGGCTTTTCGTGCCAGTCGTGTCAATGGTGCTAACTTCCTTCCTCGTGAGCGCTACCGCCACTCCCCTCACTTGCCATACATGTACATCACCGTGATGAACTGCAGGAGTGCTCGCTTCGATCCCTTGCTCACTAGGGATATGGTGGCCCCCCACTTGACTGCAATGGTTTTCAACTGCTCCACCGTGTCGGATGCCAGCTCCTGCTTGATGAGATCAAGGTAGGTCGCTTGGTTGGACAGCGTGCGTTCGTGTAGCCATGCCTTGAAGACCTTGTCCGTGAGGCTGGTGGGAAGTGGCACTTGTTGACCTTTGGGGTTTCCTTGACGTAGAAGTTCTGAGTCGAGAGTGATATCCGGGGCAGCCGCCGGGGTCTTTCTCTTTGACGGTCGTCGCTTAGGGGCTGGATCAGCCTCTGGAGATGGAACTGGTAGGGGGGGTCCTTGCTGATCTGAGTTGGCCGCGTTGATGTAGAGGGACTGGTCAGAGCGGCCGGGCGTGGGGGTCCAGGACGCGGCATTGGAAGGGGACGAGGATGGCAGCTTCTTATCCGGTGTAAGAGTGATGCCCTTGTTCTTGTAGTGCTCCAGCTGTTGTTCCAATTCGGCAATTTTGTGGCGAGTGAGGTTCTCCTGCTTGGCGGGCTGCAAGGACTCCATGAGATCCACGATTTTGAGTGCAAGTGGCTCCATAAACTGCATGGCCTCATTGCGCTTATCCGGCGCATTGTCCGCGTGGAGAGAGCGAGCTGTCCTGTCAATGTCGACCTCCCTGCCTCTCAATGCTTTGAGAATGGATGTCAATAAGACTGCCTCGGCTATCGTCTGAGCCATGACTGGTGTGCTGTAGCGGCCATCTGACAGTGCTCGTAATGCGTGATCTTCTGCTCCTCCTCGAAGAAGTCGCGTGAGTGGAAGATCCAGGATAGCTGTTCCTGCGAGCCCGACTCTTCTGGACCACTGAGTAGGCTGAACGTGACGGTACAGCTGCAGACCACGGACCTCCGTCTTGTCGAGGAAGATGTCGTCAGATTGGAAGGTGCTGGGGAGTAGCTGCGAGTATCGAGGCTGAGTGTACTGCGTTGCATCACCCTGGCCTAGAGGTGCCCGAACTGGAGGTTGAGCTGGCGGTGCTGGTGGTGGAGGACGGGGACCTGTCTGCATGTGGTTTGTTCCACCACCGTGATAGTTGTAAAACTGACCGGGAGGTTGAGGAGGGAACTGGTGAGCCATCTGTGGGGGCCGAGGGGGATTGACGCGGGGCGTTGCTTCTTCTCGAAGTTGATGTTGCAAGGGTTCCATCCGATTGGAGCTGAGATATACCTCCTGCTGGGACTGCGGAACTGACCATGACGGAAGATACGAGGATCCCGGATGCGAAGAGGAAGAGGGTGCCGATGCCGCCGGCCATGAATAG
>CAUJNA010000149.1:10000-90783 GCA_963377175.1 Effrenium voratum
AGCGCACCCAAACACGAAGCATTTGAAAGAAGGCCCAACACAAATTCCGCTTGCTAAGTTGGGACTGATTGAACCCATCCGTCGGATCTTGGCGCTGACATCTTGGACTTGAAATTCAATCCCATACGGCACCAGCATGCCTGTTCCACCAACCCCGCTAGTGTTCATTTGATATGACAATAATTTTGCTTCCTGCCATGTTGCCTGCTGTCCTTCCCAGCTATGTCCTTGCATGTCAGGCTGACACTGCCAAGCTACAAATCAGGCGACTAAGCTCTGCTGGTTCCAGGTCGTCCGGCAACGCAGCTAAGGCTGCCCGAGAGGAGGCGAACTCGGTCTCCCCGCCATCTCCTTGGAATCCCAAAGTCACCCCTCGTTTCGGTAGGCCTGGTACTTGCCCTACTAAAATTGCACAGAGCTTCCCCACAAAGAAGCAGTCTTAAGGCACTTGCACTAATCGTTCAAACTCCTCAGCCTGTGGAGTTCTAGGGTTCCAACCAACTTGTTGCGCCGGGGGCATCCGCGAGTCGCAAGTTTAGCTTGCTTGTCAGTGGGCCTATACGACTTAGAACCAAATAGAAGGAACCATGTGCTGACGTGCTTGTCAAAAACTCAGCACTCCGGGACAGTTTGCTCCTATTGTGATGGGAGCGGGTCATGAGAGCGATTGAGAGAACATTGGTCAAGCTCGCATGGTGGAGCCATAGCAACTTCGCCGAGCTTGCTGCTGCTTTGCCAGCAAGTTTGATGGCGAGTCGTGCTTCACTCAGGGCTGTTTCCGAAATACGCTTTCGCTGAAGAGGCTTTGCGCTGCCTTCCCTTTGCGCGCGTACCCTGGCAAGGGGCAACATGACAAACACCGTGGCCAGAGCTTGCCTTACGGGGGCAAGCGGCAAACCTTAGATGCAACCGTTCAGAAGTCCTGGCTCCGGTACCACCACGCCGCACATCAGGGATGCCAGCGCTGGCAGGACCTCCGAGCATCGCACTGATGCAAAAGAAGCAAACTGCTAGATGGTAAGTGGGGGGTGGGGGTTCACCACGTGGCCCCAATAGAAAACTCCGTTGCTGACTTTGAAATTGGAAGAAGAAGAGCTGACACCTGGGAGGGTTTGCTCCCTCCTTCTGCACAAGCGCCCGTGAAACGGCTCGCTCTCTAAAAGTTCGCCACCGCGCCTTGAAGGAGGAGTCGATGTGCCACAGGCCGTTGCCCGATCTCAGCTTCAGCAGCTTGCTGCCGGCGGGCAGGATCTCGCCTTGGCACCGATTGCAATCGCGCAGGTATCAACACGTAGGCCACGTAAGGGGTTGTCAAAAATTCGAGGATATTCCGGATATCCCCTTTAACAAAGCCGGCGCAACTCGGCACCCCAGGTCCACAAAGTGACAAAGGGGCGATAGATTTCCGTGACCCATGCACCCACATACACCAACCGTAGAGGCAAAAAGGCCGCATTCCCGTCGACTCATCCTGCCAATGCGACGCGTGGCTTTCTCATGATGTCCAACCCGTTGGTGAAGACGGTCTTGGCGAATCGTTGAGCCAAAATAGAAACACTTTGTCTTGCTTGCTGTTGCATTGATGCCACGCCAGCCTTGGTCCTCATGCCACGGTGTGCGGCACCCCTCAACGCATGCGTGCACACCAACATGTGTAGGGCAAGATGCTTATGGAAACAATCTGGAGGCTGGCCATGCTGGATATGCTTGAAGTGATCGGAATCTATCTATTCTTGAAACACACACTGCAACGTAGATTGAACTTTGATCTTTGCGTTGTGGGTAGGATAGGTGATCGCTGTGGTGATTTCGTGTTGCTTGCAAACGGATGACATCATCCTTCTGGTGCAGATCCTTTGCTTGGGGCAATCTACCCCTTGACTTTCAGGCCAAGCATCATCCATTCGATTGCCAACTGCCGCAAAATGGCAAAGCGCACAGTCCATGCAGCAGCCGCTTTGCACGCGAACAGTGTTGCCAGTGTCATTGATGCAATGCATGCTGCGCTGCCCATGTTGTATCTCAGTTATGAGATGTCGTGAGCCGTGACTCACCGGCTGTTGTACTCCCTCTCACCCAGCAAAGGTGTTTGGCAAACTCCCTTCGTCGTTGCCAGTTCTGATGTCTGGATGTGACACAACACACAAAATGAGTGTCTACTTGGAGAGCTGTGCCATATGTGGCCAAATGAGAAGGGCATGTTGCCAAAACTTCGACGCCCAACACCACGACATCTTGCCAAGGAGCCTGTGGCGATGTCGAAATTTGCGATCCTACCTGAGCACTTGCGAATCCCTAACCTCAAACACCAAAAAAGGCAACTGCGAAATGCACGAATATCCTTGCTCCCGCAACTTGCATGTTGACATCAGGTGAATCGTCTTCTCATGATACAGGAACTTGACCCCAATATTCCACGCCGTTGGTTGAACGCATCCCAACTCTATGGGACTCTAAATGCAAACTAGGCAAACTGTACGGCGAGAGCTGAGGCGACCGAAATAAGAAACGGGGCCTCCGGCAACCGTGCCTGGTGTCTCTCTCTCAAACTCTATCTGCGTAGATCCGAATCGACGACTGGACTCTCGAATGACAAGTCGTTGCCAAGCAATAATTTCCCATAATTTCTCCATGCTTAAGCTTCACCACTTGTTGACATGGATCAAGCCTAAGCTTCGCTTCCAGCTTTGGTGTCTCAAGCTGAGCTTGGCTCGACTCGTAAACATGGCATGATATTGCCCTCAAAGTTCCTGGTCAATGACAAACGCCCGCAAATGTCAGTGAAACATAATACCCTACCTTGAGGCCGAACTCTTTGCAGGAAGATCACGACAGTACTAGTTGCTTGTCAAGTAGGTAGAATCTGACGTCTCATGAAGTGAGTTATGCTTTTCGCAACCCAAGATACCTCAAGTTGGAGCTGAAAAGGTGAAAAGGCAAACGGGACACTGCCCGTGCAAAGCATATTATGGCCATCGCTCTGAGTGCAAATTCATTGTCAGTTCCTCCTCCAAAAGCTTGCCATGTCGACCACCGCCTCCTCACCTCCGACCCAAAGAGAGAAACTCAGAATGCCCCCTTTTTTGGAGCAGTCCATGCGTTGGTTTACCAGGGATCCGTTTTGCCTGCGAAACAGCACAAAAGAACCGCCCCAACCGTAGGTAACACACCTCAGCAGCAAACTGTCTTCCTTGATCACTCAAAAAATGTGTAAATTGAGCAAAAAGGCCACCGGCTGGATCGAAGTATGTGGGTCTATGTGTTTGTCTAGACCGGCAAAACGGTTGCAATTCCATGTCTCCCAGTTGCCCACCAGACGCCCGCTCGCGCCGCGGCCCCCGGCAGGGGTTTCGGAGGCTTCCAGCGCTGCGCCCGGGAAGCATGCGGCGAAGCCGCCTGAAGTCCACGCCATGTACCCTCCCCACCCATGGAACCCAACTGGGTCCAACCTAACAGGGGGGGGAACCAACTATCAGGTTGGGAGTTGTTTCCCTCATCATGTCGAGGCAAACTTTGAGGATGTGACTTTAGTGTACGTGTCACCAGATGTTGGACATGCTTGAATAAACACGCCTAGGTCTCTTCCAAGCCTTGCCTGTCAAGTGGGGCAGGTGTCCCATTGGGAGGTCGTAGGTTGCAGGAGCAGGCGGAGGCCGACCAACATTTCCGCCAAACGCTTGATCTCTACCTGCTGCCTGGTGGCAAAGCCTTGCCGCGGCAAGCTTGTCCTTGCAGTTTATACTCGTTTTTGTGGACACCCATCCTGAAGTTGGCACCTTGCACGTGCTTCTCCAGACCCACAGCTGTCCTGTCTGTGGCTTTGGGGAGTGCTGCAGGTCGATCCATCCAACCATACCATACCACGCCATACCACACCATCCATCCGTCCGTGAGCCTGTCCCTCCGCCCTCTACCAGCTGTCGTTGCCGGAGAGTGTGGAAGGACCTCCAACACACGGGGAGGCAAACCAAATCACCAGGACTCCACCACCAAGTTGAATATCATGACCAATGACCAACACAAGGAAATGCTCGGTATTCGCTTTCTGCACATGCCGACTCAATGTTCAACTTTGGAAAGAACACACATGATTAGGCGTTCTGCCTGAATTTCACACTCGCGCTACCACACCTGTGTTGCACCATTCTGAAGTGCAACGGACCTTCCTGGATGCGCGCACGTACGTCTTTACACATAGATTTGCAGACACTTCTATGCTGCCCTGGGCCCCCGCATCTGAAACTTGATTACACACCAAGTACATAATTCTAGATGTTCATGTGAAGAAAGACAAACATGCTTTGCATGAACAGGTCGATGAAACGATGCTGCCCAAACATGTTTTGTCCAGATGAAGCTTCAGAAAGGCTCTTCCCTTGCAAACAACGTCTGCAACGTCTCAAACTTCCTTTTTCAACCGTTCTCTACACAGGCTCGCGCACGGGTAAACAACTGCCCCTACCGATGACTGCTTCACAGGACAGCTGTAGCATCAGGCAGCGCAAAAAAGACACCTCGAGCAACAAACATGCAGCAAAGGATCGGCGTGCGGAGTGTGCACCAGCGATAAAACCATGACATGTTGGAGTGCAAAGTGCCAAAATATGAAGCACAGCAATCAAGGTCATGGATACTGTGGCTGGGCGTGCAAGAATGATCAGGGCAAAGACCAGACTTACGAGAAGAAGCCATTTGCGACCTCAGCGCCTGCAGAACCCGTGCAACCTGCAGAAGAATCAGAATAACCCGCCAGCAGTGGAGATTGGGGTTGTGAGTCACCTATGAGTGGTGCATCGACACAGCATCACCCACTGGTCCCACTTGGGCTGAAGTTTGGTGCCTCTGTGATCAACCAAAGCACAGGTCTCATGGCTCGATCCTTTGCTGCACCCATCGCAACAATATCCCCCCGCCCTGTGTGCGATGCGCATCCTTCCAACAACCGTCTCTGCGACATTGACATTTGGGTTGGGGTTGTGACCTTCCAGTTTTTGCAGTTTGTTCTCCAAAGTTGCATTGTTATTTTCCCGCAAGTCTTCAGTCTGCTCATGACCCTGGCCATTCTTCCACGCCCAGCAACAGCAAACCTTGATTGCTGTGCTTCGTACGTTGGCACTCTGGACGCCAACATTTGTGGGTCTTCACACTATGGTCCACACGCCCATCCTTTGCTGCACCCATTGCAACAATATCCCTGGAACTGTTTGATGTCGGGATGCGCATCCTTCCAACAGCCCTCTTTGCGACACTTGGGCAGCTTACTTGGGCAGCTTACTTCCAGCACAGCCCATGGGTCGCCACATGAGGCGAATCACTTGATAAAGTCTCAAGGTCTTTGAGCCCTAAAGCCTAAAGCATCTGCCTCTTCAACGTGCAAATGGAGCTCTTGGCCACGGAAGTACTGGGAAAAAAGCTCGTGCCTTGGCTTCAGAAGATGCAGCGCAAATCAAGGCCAAACTCTCAACAATGACTTTTATCCCATAACTGTGATCAGGCAATCCTTGCACCCTACCACCATTCAGAACACACATGCGCATTGTTGACAGTGGACAATGTGACACAAAGACTGGTATATACTGCAACTCATTGGCGTCAGTTCCACTGGTAGCTAATTGGTGCCAATTCCTGAGGCCAGCTGTTCTGGACTAAGCGCCGTCGTTTTTGCAGCTTCAGATCCTACCCGCACCCGCACTGTGCACAGTGCAAGCAGCGGCCTGCGAAAGCGATGAGCTCGTCTTCACTGGGCGCGGCAGACTTGAAGACGAGAACGGAATACCTGAGGAGGAGAGTGCAACGGACGTCTTGAAAGGATGCGGAAAAAAGATCAGCAGTCTCTTCTTCGCAAAACTGAGTCGAAGTTGGTACACTTTCAATGATCAAGGTTCATTGCCAATATCCTAGCAGGATTTTCACTACCCTCAAACCACATCAAACCACTCTCCCAATGGAAAGTGAGCCATATAGGATGCACTTCCTCTCCTCGGAGGTGCTCTTCGAAGAGTTCCGCCAGCTGCGCCAACTCGCCGCCGTGGAAACTGCCAAGGGCGAGGGCTCCGGAGCTTCCCTCCACGCGGCAGGCGAAGCCGAAGCGCGTCAGCGGCACCGCGCGGAAACGCGGCGCGGGCCCCGCGCGGTTTCGCGGCGCCTGTGGCCGACTTGAAGGGGGGGATCGGGTATCTCAGACAAGTGAACTCTTGACCCACTGAAAGGGGACTTGCCAGGGAAAGTGGGTACATGAGTCCTAACCACTAAGTCTTCTGCCCCTTTAAGTAGGTGCCCCTTTCGCAAACGAGAAGGATTCCACCGGTACAGGGGGCCTCCCCAATTCCTGACACATAAACATTCGCATAGAAGGGATCATCTTCTGGTTCTACTGGTGAATGAAAACGAACGATTTATGCATGGGTGAGCTGCTCTTGTTGTGAGAGTCTGGATAAGGGTTGGGGGGTGGTTGGGCAATGTACATAATTTCATGTTGGTTTCTTGAGGGGCACCCGTGTGAACCAGCTTATCCGGACCGCGCCTCTGCACTCCGCAGCACTGCTCTGCGACAGGCCCGGGCGTGCCCGCATGCCTGTCGTTTCCAGCGGCGCTGAAGAGATGTTGATCTGTTTCGTCCAAGGGAAACTCAGATGCCCAGCGGCCGCCCGCATGCCTGTTGTTTCCAGTGGCGCTGAAGAAATGTTGATCTGTTTCGTCCGAGGGAAACTCAGATGCCCAGTGGCCATGGCAGAAAAATGGCATCCTTCTTTGGCTGGTTGACTTCAAAGGGGAACCTTTCACAAAAAAAGGGAACAAGGCGCGCCACTGGGCAACTGGGAAAACAAAGGAGCCAATGCCAATGTCCTACCCTTGCTTCATCAGTGAGGTTCGGAGTACTGCAGCAGGGGCCTCAGAGCTGGCCAAGGGGTTTCGAATCGAAGTTCGAGTTGGAATCCAAGTTGACGCAGCGCAGCCGAGGGGTGAGGTTGAGTTCAAGTTCGAGTGTGCTATGGTCCTGAACTAGCTGTGCCAAAATCCAAGCTGCCACCTTTCCTCAGATAGGCCATCCAACATCCGGAGTCCATCCCCAAGCTCTTAGATCTCTCCGAGACTCATGCTGCAACTTCTGAGGTGCCTCTTGCGGCTTCCCAAACCGCACCAAAGCATGTTCCTTACTAGATAATGATTGGCTCCTCAGCTGATGAGCATAGCAAAGTTGCAAGATGGGTTCTCTGCAGTAGGCAGTAGGACAAAATTGCAGAGCACCATCTCCTGCTGGTGAGTATGTTTCATTTCGGCGGTTTTCACTCGACTGCTCAACATGTCGGCAACAAACCAATGTTCATGCTTTTGGTTATCGACGACCTTGACGACCCCGAGGCATACCCAGGACTTGAGAAAAAGAAGCGCTGAATTCCGCTAGGAATTGCACCCAAGCCATCCATGGTGGTTCCCACCTTCATCAAATACAGTTGAACAGAGCTGCTCCCTTGCTTTTCTTGCTACAGCTGAGGCAATTGCGCTGTTGGATGCCCAGCAGAAGTGAAGGGTGCGGCTGTCAACGCGCCCACGTGCACTCGCGATCAAACGTCTTGCGCCTTCGAAGAAGTTCTGCGTGCTTCATGCACGCGAAAACGCAGCTTCAGTCAGAAACCGGCATTCCCAATGTGTCTGTGCGATTAAAAGGCGCAGTGTGATGCTACCAGAGCTAGGGGCGGATGACCGTGACCCACACATAGTGCGCTTGGAAGCCTCCTTGTAGCCGCCTCAACCAAAACTGAAACCAACACCAAACGGCAAGGGCCAACCAAGGACCGAAACCAAAACCTTACTATGAGGAACCCGTGGCCAAGCAATCCTTATTCGATCAGGCGACCGCCCTATTTTGTCAGGGCGTCTCAAAGGGTGTCAAGCCAGATTTCCAGATTTCGCCTCTGAGACGGGACCGCCGTGCAAGACCAGGCCCGCATCGCCTTGGCGCCGCTCTGATTCCTGGAAGGGCCTGTCGTTTTGTTTGAAGGTACTCTTTGTTGGGGTTATCTAAAAGGGAAACCAACGGAACACCACCAATTTCGAGGGATTCCGAATTTGGAAACAACCCGTAGTGCATTGCTTTCTCAGAACGGCTTTGGAAGTCAAGGGTTGGTCATTGCGCCCAAGCGGCTTGCGTGAAACAAACACACACACACACACACACACACACATGATCCATCAGCGTTGGGAACTCACAAACTCACAACCTGAGGGGTCAATCATTTTGAGATCAGTCATGGCTTCCAACTATACAACATCCCCTGCGTTTCCTTCACCGATGCAACCAATTTCGCTGGTTGCCGGACAGAAGTGACCTACAGCTGAATCAAGCCAAGCCAAACCGGCCCGACCCCACTCACCAACCGGCCACACAACCCCAAACCACCAACCAACACAAACTACAAACCAAGCACAGGAAATCCAACCAATCACTAACCAGGCAAACGCTATGGGAGTTGTCGCGGTGCCACGCAGCAGCGAGACGGCCGCACAAGCCGCCAGCCTGCGAAGCAAGGAAGCCGAGGTCGCCAAAGCTGCTAAGCAACTTGTGCTGCAAAGGTCTGCTGTTTTGGTTGCCCTAAGCTTCTTGGGCCCTCAAAAAGGCCCGTTTCAAGTCCAAATTCTTCCAGTGGAGGTCCTATCCCTTTAATTGTTGAGGGTCTTCTTGAGGGGGAGGATTTTCCAGTGAGACACAAACCCACGTGTGAGTGTCGCCTATACATATATAACTCTTCTTTCACTGCCGTTGAGGAACTTGCCTCCCACTCGGCAAGCAAACATGTATTTGCGTGCGGGGAGCCGCGCACAAGCGATCACTACCACATCATCACAATTGGAGTCAACAAACAACTTGAGACAGCAACAGTACACGTGAAGGACATCCTCCTTCTCTGTGGAACTACACACCTTTTATTGCCTGCAAATACAGGAAACGTGGTTGCGAACTTTGGGCCACACCATCATTGCTAGGAACTGGCACCAGTTCGAGAGGACGTACGACTGCACCCTACAAAGTGGCCAATGCTCAACACCCATCGAGAGGTTTGGCTCACTCAACATAGTTGAGGTCAATGGAAGCCTTTTAACGATGACTAGAGCATCATCAATCACTGGTGGCTGGCCGAAAATGAAGGCGACTGCCCATGCCAACATATTTGCCTTGCCCTCTGCTCGGAGCTGGCACCGAGGCAAAATGCCAAGCAGCTGAACATGACGGAACGTGCCACCAAAACCTGCAACCAAATTCAAACTCCGATGTCATTTAGCCCCAGCCCGGCCGCCACTGGCATACCAGGATGGCCCATCTGGGGTGAATTCCAATACTCTGAGACATTTCTACAACTCACAAACCGGAAATGAGGAGCCAGGCAAACCTGCATGGGCCTTCGGTCGCAGCCCCTTGTGTGAGGTCGCAATTGCTTGATTCAGCTTGGCCCGATCCATGTCCGTGGCACACCATGGCCTCCGCGTGAAAAGCCTGTCCCGCCGCATCTGAACAGCTGCCCATGGCGAAGAGGTGGCCAAACCGTGTCAGAGCTACGCAGGAGTTTTTTTGGCGGGGAGATCTGCATGCAAAGATGGCACTCGAACTGCTTTTTGTGCCGTTTCAGGAGGGACACCCGAACTCAACTCAAGCCAATCGAAATGCCAGGCATGGCGGATGCTTAGCAAATGAAGTTGTTGTTTCCCTGTGAGAAGCTGCTCAGATTGACGTCTGTGGACCAAGCACTTGGAGCAACCAACTCAAGCTTGCACCCAAGATTGGCAAAGAACGGGCAACAATCATTGGCACCAGGCGGAACGTCCTCAGCTGTGCTTTCATGGAAAGGCAGCTACTTTCTCTAGGGCCAGCTTTCGTGTATGTCAAGGGGAGCAAATCTGACCTTGGAAGAAAACCCGCAAGGCCACTGCTGCCTTGTCAATCTGCTTGAAGGCATATTGTGATTCTGACAACTGCAACTAACTGATCAAGTTATTTGTCCACAAGCTACTCCCGCAGGTTCTTACAGGTACAGTAGGATCTAGTGTGCTCCGAACACAAGCGTGCGCGAGAAGGCTTGTAAAACATCGCACCCCGTAGGACAGGGCTGGCTCCTCCATCGCGTGCTTGCTTGCCGGCTACCCAGAGCCGAAGCTTGTGGTGTTCGATCACTCCGCAACCCCAAGACTGCTGGGACCTTTCACGTGCGCAAAGATTTCACGCTCGTTGTCGAGGGCAATGTCGTGTTTCGCTAGATTCCTAGGGCTCCTTGCACATATCCTTCAATTCGCTGGTTCTTGTCATATGCTCAGTTCCCTTACTCCAAATGCTCTGCCAGCCTTTTGGCCCACAATTCTGGAACCCGGCGGGCGGGACCTGCTTCATCTTCTTGAAGCGCGCGGCTTTTGCAATGGCCTCTCAAGGCATTTGTGTTTGGCTCCAAATGGGGGAAGGCCCGGGAAGGGTGGTGAACCTTTGCTTTCCCTCGAAAGAAAAGTACCCAACAGCGCCCCCTAAATTGCGGTCTTTTGTGAGGGCGCTCTGTTTTCCGTGGTTGCCCACATTGATCCGTCAGGCTTCAAAGCAGCACCTCACATGTGATCAAATGCGTGCGTCTGAAGCCTTTGTACCTCTTGGTTCAGGCGAACAACAAAACAAATCCCAGCTTCTGACTTTGACACTGGAAGTTGTCAGGCCCGCCACGCCTGGTTCAGCCGCACCAGGCGGTCTCTCTGCCACTTGGCCTGAACACCGAGGCGGTGAAACTCGTTGGGCAAACCACAACCAACTGGGCAAGGGTAAGGACCGCGGGGTCCGAATCAATCGTGCAATGTCGACATCAGGCCTGCAGGCGCGATGTTTGCCGCGCTTGAAAAGGCCAGAGTGGGGCCAGGGGCGATGGTCTCAAGTTGTAAGTTGCATGCGCATCTGAGCTCTAGCGATCCAGTTTTGGAGAACCTGAAAACCAAACGGAGACTTTGGGCCCTAGGTCTCAAAACTCACAGACCTCACCACCTGCGGTTTCATTTGGCTATTTGTACGGGGCTTTCGGGTGAAAACAAACAGGTCCCGCGACAAAACTTTGTTCTTTGCCCCTGGCCCAGGCTCGGGATCAACGGCGGATCTCCCTGGGCTTTTGCCATGCTGAGACGCACGGAACTTCGAGGCCCGCGCCATCTTGGGCGCGGCGGCCGTGTCGCCGGAGGCCTTTCTTGCGAGTCACAAGGTGAGAGAATGCCACACAGGGAGAAGCGCACAGGCGCAAAACAGGGGAGGCGAAAATGCCAAGCCAACAATCAGAAGTTCAAGTCACAAAAGGAAACAGTTCGTTTCCGGGCAGCGGCCCTGTAACCCAAAAGCGCCGCAAAATCGTCCAGGTTGTAAGGGGGGGGTACGTGCCCTTAAACATCACTCCACCAGACAACTCAGCTGAAATTGGTCTATATAACGGTGATGTCTAAATCGGCTGAAAAGGCGGAAAAGCATGGCCCCCATGTGTGACATTGAATGGCTGGGACTGGCGCAGCCCAAGGACACCGGTAATCATTCCACTGCTTCGGCGGCCAGATTTTCTAGCTCCGACGTTGAGAGAAAATGTCCGCTCGCTTGCACTCAAGCCTGTCTGGAAAGTCAATCTTTAACGGAAATCATACCATGTTCAATAAAGCAAACATTGTACCCATGGAACACTCTGTTCTGCACTCTGTTTCGTCGAAATTGCGGGTTTGTTGGACAATCTAAACCGAGCCAATCTCCTCCCTTCTCACCCTCCCTTCTCATGCCTGCTCCACCGCTTCCGCAACGCTCTTCTTCCGCTTCATGGCAGGCTAAAACCCATGAGACTCAAGTTGCATCGTCTGATGCGTCGCCGACGTTTGCAACAATCCGACGATTGGACCAAGTGCAAATGTTTATGTTTCTAATTGGAGTTCCTAACAGCCCTGCGTATGAGTATGGTCTGCCATGCCCTTGCTCGACCGCCACAAATGCATCTGTGTAGGAGTGTCCAAGGTTCTCTTGTGAAGGGTTGGTGGGAAGCATTGGTAGGAGCACGAAAGGCAAACTATAGCAAGGTCCAGCTCTGATTTGAGCGAGTCAACATATGGATGTCATGCAGGATCACATCCCTGGTCGCGTCGGTGCCAGCTGTGACTCGTGAGCAACGCGCGAATTAAAGCATGCAACAAGCAGGAACAAGACAAAGGAGCCGGAAGGCAACTGAACGCAGCTCTCATCAGCGAAAAGTGAAAAGGACAGTGCTGATTGGAGAAATGCGAACAGGTGGGGGAAGAAAAACCGGCTACTTCAGGAAGAACAGGGACTGGCTTCACCTCGGATCCTTTGTGCCAGGATTAATCGAAATGCCTCTGCCAAACAAAGCACGCCCTGGAGAACAACACAAAGCGGTGAAGTAAATAACTCCATGCTGCAACAATTTTGAGAGGATGGTCGTGGCTCCGTGCACGGGAATCATTGCTTCAGTTGTCAAGCTTTCAAGGCTGATGACCATCCCCTGCCCCCAGCTAATTGTTTTCCTTGAACATGGCCAACAAGCACATGGTGCAAGCTGTAGGGAATGAGTTTGATAGGCCAGCTACCAGAACAAAGCGACCGATAGGGCCAAGAACACGCAAACGTGCCAAATGAAGAAGAATCCCTACACAAGGAGAAGGAGAAGAAGAAGAAGCAGAAGCAGAAGAAGCATGCAAGCAAGCAAGCAAGCAAGCAAGCAAGCAAGCAAGCAAGCACGCACGCACGCACGCAAGCAAGCAGGCAAGCAAGCAAGCAAGACAGCAAGCAAGCCAGCCAGCCAGCCAGCGAGCGAGCAAAGGCAAGCATGCAGGCAGGCAGACAGGCAGGCAGGCAACATCAAGTCGAGGGTTGAGGTGTTTTTGTTTTTTACTAGCCCCGGCTCGGCACAAGGCCTGCCTCCAAAGAGGTTGGCTGGGGGTTGGTGGCCGCATCGCCAGAATTTCCGGTTTCTTGTCAGGGCGAGTATTGGGCATGACCTGATGGTAGTTGACAGTTGCTCGGGCTAGCCGGCCGCATCGCCAGCGCTACTGGCCTCGGACGAGAGCTGCCTATTGGCTTTGATTTGGTGGCAGTTCAGGGTTGCTCGGGGCTGAGTGTTGGGCTTGAGTAGTTCTTAACGAGGGCGGGTCTTGGGTTTGTTTGGGGTTCATTTAGGCGCGGCAAACGGCTGATATGCAGGATGCGGTTGGGAGGGTTTGGGTCGGTTTTGGCTTGGTTGGGGCTGATTTGTGCTGGGTGTGCGGCTGGTTTAGCCGCGGCTTTTGGGTTGCTTCAGGGCGTAGTTATGCAAGCGATGATGCGGGTTTGCGGGATGTGTGTACTGTTTTGGGCTGGTTGGGGATTGGTTGTGGCAACGCCCAAACAAACCCAAGACCCGCCCTCATTAAGACCTCCTCAAGCCCAACACTCAGCCCCGAGCAACCCTGAACTGCCACCAAATCAAAGCCAACAGGCAGCTCTCGTCCGAGCGAGGCCAGTAACGCTGGCGATGCGGCCGGCTAGCCCGAGCAACTGTCAACTACCATCAAGTCATCCCACGCAGGCCTGACAAGAAACCGGAAATGCTGGTGATGCCGGGGATGCGCCCAGCCGAACGACCAACCAACCAACCACCCACCCACCCAACCAACCAGCCTCCTAGCCGGGGTTAAGCCCCGAGCGGGGCTAGTTAAAAAAAATAACACTGGTTCCCGAGTCGAGTAAGCAACGCAAAGCAGCGCAAGTCTTTTCTCCTGTCCCCGCCCCCCCTCCCCAGAAAAAAATCGTCCACAATCTCACAAATCCATCACACAACATCATTCACAACAAACCTCTTTCGCGGATTTCTCAACATGCCAATTCCCCCAAAAAGCCAATAGCCGGGCCAAAGAAAGAAGACTCTTCCCAGCAAACCTCTTTCGGGTGTTTCTCAAAATGGCAATTCCCCTGGTGGCTAAAGCCAGGCCAAAAAAGAAGACTCTTCCCAGCAAACCATTTTTTTGCACCCAGCCACGCAGCGCTTTGCCGCCCGCAGCTCCTCGGAGGTCGGCCAGCGCCGCGCCTTCCGCGCGGGCCAGGAGGCCCACGCAGGCCACCCCCAGCCTGGCGACCCGGCACGCTCCCGAGCAGCCATGCTGTGTGGCTCCGGATTCGGGATATGGAGCCCCCTCCACAAATTGGGGGGGGGGGGGGGGGTTCTGGACACAATGCCCATGTAAATAATGCAGACCAAAGGGTCCCCAAGCAAACTTGACACCCATAGATAAGTGTATACATCCCTTGTTGCTTGTTGCAAACATGGCTGAACACGGAGGTCCTCGTCTCGGACTTTTGCTTGATTCGGATCTTCTAGCTTGCCCAGTTCTGCGTACCATAGGCGTTGCATGTCTGACATGTCAGAATTGTTGCAGACTCAGTGCTGCTTGTCTACAGTCAAAGAAAGGCGATGGTGCGAGTGGCAATCAGTTTCACTGTTACTCTGTTTCTGGTTAGGAAGACTTACGTTGTTACCATCTACAAAACAAAGCCAACCTTAGATTGTCTTATGGCCAATTCCAAAGACTACTTTTCATTTCAGGAACTTCACGCAGATTCGCGAGTCCCCCGATTGTTTGTGGTTACTCTCCTGCAGATTAACATGGCACTCTTTGTGGGTTCCAAGATCATTTACAGGAAAGTATGTAGTGAGCCCCCCTTCTCCTCCCCAAAGTGCTAGACACAACTGGGATATTTTTACCAAGCTGCAGTCCGGGCTCCAAGCCCACCCCGCCTGGCCACAGCAGCTTCTGCAGCAAGGCATAGGGCAGTCACCTCGGCATATCGGACATTTGCTTGGTGAGTCCCCCAATTTCGTGGTTGAAACTTTAGTGAGTGCCCCCTTCTCCCTCGCAAACTGGACATTTTGGCTGAACCTCCTTTCTGACAGCAAGCAAACGCATCATATCACGAGCCCAGAAAGCTTGGCAGCTGATTTCGGCAATGGCTCCGCGCTATCGAGTTCAAGCTGACTACCTGCGCCCGCAAGCATGTGGCCATACCATATGTATTGCAGGGCCTAGAGTCACTCTGTTCAAAATGTGACAGTGAGCAGTTCTCAGGTGACACGATGCCCTCTTTGCCAAAGAGCAGATCATATGTAAGAGTCTGAACACTGACAAACATGATGCCCCTATGATCATAAGGCATTTTGGTTTAATAGTACCCCACAACCCCATTGCCTTTGCTTGGGCCGGTATTTTACTCAAACTCCTCAAGCACGGCACAGTCCTCTCTTACTCACAGTTAGCTTGCTGGGCAAACATAATTTGCGTCAAAGTTCGCACAACATATGCTAGAAACTGAACGCGGCTACATGCAGCACGCAAACAAGCTGAAGCAACCAATCAGCACAACAAAGGCTTGCACATCAGTGCGGTGCTTGGAAGTCAGTTTGGGTGCCTCTTGTGTTTTAAGTACGGCATTTACCCCATGAATTTAATCCATGCTGTTCTCTGCCATCCATGTTCATTGTTTCCATAGGTCCCGCAAGTGTGTGACACATCAAGGGCAGCCCTGAGTGTACTTGCCCCAAACATAACTTTCCACACTTCGGTGGTATCTCGCCGAGGGAAGCGCCTGGCCTCCCAGCAAAAGAGGCAACCATTTTCAGGGGCTACACCGGCAGCCCCTGACCAAAGGAATCTACTCTCGTCTCGAGGCACGTCTGCGCGAAGGCCTCCCAAGGGCAAAAGATGTTCACCAGCAACCCCCCCCCCCAGCAAAAACGTGCTTTTTGGGGTGGGGGTGGGGGGGTGGGGGTGGGGTGCGGGTGGGGGTAGGGGTGGGGGTGGGGTGGGGGTGGGGGTAGGGGTGGGGGTGGGTGGGGGTGGGGGTGTTTGCCAGTGTTCTTGCCGTCCTCATGGGAAGAATTCCTCGAAATTCCTCAATTTGCAAGAGGGACACTCCGGAATGCGCCGACTTGCTTGCTTGCATTCAGGGAATCAATCCACAGTGTGCATTTGCAATCCAACGATATCTTGGCCGGCAATATGATCATTCGGATTTTCTTGCGTACCCGAATACTGTCTTCCGCTGAAGGACACTTTCTGTTGATCGTCATTTTGAGGAATGTGCGCGCACTGGGGGGACATTTCAAGGGCGTTCGCTTGATGCACCTTTCCAATAGACCAGGTCAATGAAATCAGAATCCACAGGTGCGTTGCTTTGAAAGCATGGGATTCTTGCATCGGCCCCAAAGCTGCCTTCTCAACCCATAAATCCGGCACCTCAGATCAAAAACAGAAACCCCCCATAGACGGCCGGTTGGGGTTACTTATCAACTGCCCCCCCCCCCCCCACCCCCGCTTCCCTTCTTTGCTTCCAACTGCCCGACCGATTCGCAGCCCCTCCTCTGCCCAGCATCTGCTGGAAGACTGCCAGTGCCACAGGTCGCCGTCCACAGGCCTCCGCTTGAAGGAAGTAGACCCGTTGGTTTTGCCCAAGCCCAGCCGTTTCTGTGACCTCCACGTTTCTGATTGGTTCCCTGGAGACTATCCTGGAACCCACAAAAGGAGACTATCCTGGAACCCACAAGACCAGCATTTGTAGAGGTCCTTTCAATGGACTCCCCCGTTTTGGGTTCCATGTTAATCTGCAAGGGGGGGGTTGCCTTTTAGTTTATGGGCCCAGGTTGACCATGGTCCCCTTCATTCGGATGCGGAAAGGCTGGTGTCAGAGTGGAGCGCTCGCACTGGCTTCAGGCCCAATTCTAAGTTGTGCCTTGTATAACGACGTGACATTTATCCTAACCACCAGCATGATTCGCCAGAATGTGCAGTGCTCCTGAAAAGAAGAATCACACATGCAGCGTCCCCGATTCCTCGGAGCGATCACCCCGTGAGGAAACCATCCATTCCACTTCGGTTCCCAGTGACACCAGAATGTGTCATCCAAAAGAAAGAATCATTGGGCTGGGACAGATTTCCCATGTCAACAGCCCCCTTTCGTTTGACCCAGACAATGCGGCGTCTACAAGGCTGGATGGGGTTTCGTTCCTTGGCAGGGATCCATCCCGTATCGGGCTAACATGATCCGCTTCTTACTTGGATATGCTGGGGCATGCCTGTTCTTCCTTCTTTCTGGTGGCTGTCGTGAGGACACCGACAGGACAACAACAGCTCAATCAGTTCAATTCGGACTGGGCCCCTTCAATTGTCGCATTTTTGGGGTCTGTCAAAATCGCTTTGTGGGTAGTTTCGAAGGACGTCCTACAGTGGACCCAGTTGCAGCAACCCCTAAGAATGCAGTCGCATCCCCACCCCACAGCCTCCATGACTGCGTTGTAGGCCACGTTCCCAGGACCTGGAAAATGCGGAGCTCCTGGGGGCTGAGAGACTCTCGGTAACTCAGTGATCTCAAATCCATGGAGTCCTTCCTCCGTTCCGTTAGAGGTCCAGTGGCGCTTCGCCAAGTTAGAGACAAACATGCCGCGCTGGTTCGCTAGTTTCACCAAATCGGTAGGTTCTTGGGATGGGGACAAAGGACCACACAATTGTAGGTTCTTGGGGGACAACGGGGAATAGCAAGAAACAGCACCTTCCCAACAAGAGGTCCTCCATCCGTGCTTTGTCTTAGTATTCAACACGAAACAGCCTTCCTCGAAAGGGGGGGCAAGTTCATGCTGCCCACATGGGGACATACTTTGCACAACTCTGATGGTGTGCCTCATGCAAGTGCAATTCGCATTTGCTCCAAATGGCGGTGCAAACATGGGACCTCTTTGCCTGCTTTCCTCGACACCAAGTGGATGAGCCAGTCCTAGTAGCCAAAGAGCTTGCTGCCATTGCCGAGCCCCGCCAAAGGCACCACAGGCGTTGTTCAGCGTCAGCCTGCAGCGGAGAGCGCAGCTGCTAAAAATGCAGCAGTTGCCAAAAACAAGTGACCCCCCTTTCGGTGGGAGTCTGTCAAAACTACTATTTGAAGCAATGCTTTCATGTGAGCATCTAACATTCCTTGCAAAATGAGCTGGACACGGGCACATACTCTTCTAATCATCGGGGTGGAGTCATGTGACCAGACAATTCAAGAGGACATGAGTCATACTCAAAACCTAGTATTCAAATGCTCTACCCAGAACCATGTAAAGACTTCCACAGGCCACACTTGATTCCGGTTGGGATACCCGGGTGACAGGGGTCCTTGACTCGGTTTTTTTGCCACACATACCCTTCTACTCATCAGGGTGGAGGCATGCGACCGGAGACACGGGGAAATTGGGCTGTCCGCTTGTCGTCCCCGTCTCCGCGGGTTGGGCCTGTCCGGCACCAGCCCATGGCGCCGCAAGCGATGCACAGCTTCCGCAGCGGCTGGCCAAGTGGACTCCTCTGGGCACCGATGGAACGAACCCACGTGCGGCGGGGAGCCAGTTTTTCTTGGCGTTCTGATTTGGCCATGGGTCAAAACCCAAATCGTACCCCCAGTGAACATCCCAATCCCCACTAAAGTAGACTAAAATGGGCAGTGCACCCATCCCCAAATGGTACCATTGGTTTTGAACCACGGCCATTTGGGTATGGGTCAAGATTAGTCCACCAGAGGACTGCAGGTTTTAGTGCTTGTGTCCATTTACCAGGGTTCCTTTTTGGCGACGAGTTTTTGACCCATAGCCATTTATTGAAAGATCCGAGTCTTAGGGAAGAAACGAACACACCACCAGTTCCTTTTTGATAGATCCAAGTACACGATTCTTGGCGAAAGGCATCGTCTCAATCTTGTTGATGCCGGTAGGACCTGATAAATGAACCAGCATTGTTTAGATACTTTTGCTTTGCGCGGTCCAGTCCAGAATGTCGGAATGTTTGACACTTTTGTTCAAGGCCCACTTCATTTTGAATTCAAGCCCTACTTACTTTGCGCGGCTCAGCGATTACAATTCCCGAGGCCTGCCACCTCCTGCTCTGATACCGTGATCCAGTTTTTGAAACCTAATGAGATTCGACAACCTCCAACTATGAGACCATTTTGCATTTGGTTTGCCGAGTGCTGCAAGGTATTGGCAGCACGTGAGTGGGGCCTCTGAAATACCAAGATATTCTATCTGCATGCCGCCCCCTCCAAAAGAAAGAGAGAAAACAAAAACACAACAAACGCTTTCCATCACGCTGCTAATCCGGCCTGGAAGTGAAGAGCAAATGAAGGGGACATGAAGGAAATAAAGGAAGTGAAAAAGCGGAAATAAAGGGGAAAGGGGAAATGGAGGACACGAAGCAGGGAGGGGTACAAATGACAGCAGCCCTTTCCACAAACCAATCCAACCCACACAAACTAATCCAACCCCTCGCACATACCAATCCAACACCCCACAAACCATTCTAACCCTCACATACCAAATCGAAC
This sequence comes from Effrenium voratum, assembly GCA_963377175.1. Lineage (NCBI taxonomy): Eukaryota > Dinophyceae > Suessiales > Symbiodiniaceae > Effrenium > Effrenium voratum. Next base: position 29,382 of record CAUJNA010000149.1, read on the forward strand.
CCTTCACAAAAACCGAAGCCCAAAACCTCACACTCTAGACGAAAAAAAACATGTCCAGCAACGCACAATTCAAAATCAGAGCAAAGACTCTGTCAAAATATGGGTTCGCAGCAATGCAGAATTTGCACCTCAGAGCAAGAATGTTCAGAGAGAAAACCCAACTCTCAAAGGCAGGAGAGAAGATGCAAGTTCAAAGCAGAAACTTATACATGATGGATGAATGATGACGACGATGATGATGACGATGACGTTGACGATCAGCATGAGGATTTTAGGATGAGGATAATCGCCAAAGCAAGTGAGAGTTCTTTCAGAAGGAAGCACGGGAAACTTCATTTCCCATTCACAAACATAAGCAAAGCCTGTGACTTGTGGCCTGTGCCTCTTCTGTCCACAAGGTGCTCATGGAAACCAGCGCGTGGATGTTGTTGTTTGCTCACGGTTTGCTCGACAAACGTTTGCAAGGTTTAAATCTATGTTTTGCAACTTCATCATGCAGCAGCAGGGTAAGCGGTTGAGTGAAACAGCATTTCACAAAGCATGTTGGCTGCCCTTGTTTCTTCGCTGGCTGTGCTGGCACGGTGGACGATTTCGAATGCTTTGGCTTTAGGGCTTAGGGTGAATCAGTTTTTGCGGCGCCTGTCGCATAGGCTACGCCCGACGCCGCCTCCAGAACTAAGACCCGCGCCGGCGCAGTCAAAGCTCGCGCCCAAGCAACTCTGGCGGCGGGCTCTAGCTGTGATGCCGCATTGCTGCTGCCATGCCCTGCGACTCCCAGCAGCCCGCCGAGCCGGGCGATTCATGCCCACACACTTGATTGTCAGCAGTTGCATTGCAGCACAGACTCTTTGCAAAGCGGAGCTGGGCCTAAAGAGAATGTTGGAGCATAGAGACCGCGCTGAAGGAGACATTGTGCGCAGGGCGTGGGATGCCGCTACACCTGCTCGACTGGAAATTCAAGCCTCCTTCGGCTTGCACTGATGTCAGAGAGGTGCGCTGTTTCTGGCCATGAAAGCTGAAAGATAAGCTTCGGGCGTGAATGGCAGGGGCACATGATGTAGGGGTATCACATTCCCTTCGCATAGGCCTTGCGTTGTGTGTCCATTTCTGCACCTTGCTTGAATGGCCGGACTGGTTGGCTGGCAGCTTTCTCTGGTTTGGTTTGTGGCACCTGGCCTACTGTCTAGGTTCAATTGTCAGCGCCGCTCCGACGGGGTCAACTCCCGGACTCTCCATGCCTTTGTCTAAAAACATATCGCAGAGAAATGAAGGGGACATGAAGGGAAATCCAGGGAAAGTGGGCACGAAAGGGAAATGAAAGGGAAAGGGCATCTTCTAGGAAATCAGACACTCCAATGACACAGCAATGGTGAAAAAAGGCAAGTGACAAGAACATTCGCTGCTGTGCACAAGCTCAGCACTGCATACACGCCTGCATTTTATAAGCCTCAAGTCACCTCAAAAACGGCCCAATCCTCCCTATCCTCAAGGTCCTCAGTGGTTCGCTTGTCCTTCTCAAAACATTTTTCTGGTGGGGACCCTCTCTTCCCAACCTTCGCTGACCCGAATCGGTTCTGATTGAGAGGATCGCGCATCCGAGTCTCCTGCACCCCGCACAGCAGCGCGTTGAAGGATTGCACGTCCGGGCGCAGCGAAGTCTCCGACAGCATCTCCAGCAGCAAAGCGCAGCTTTGGCGCAGCTGGCAGAAGGGATGCGTGCCGAAGAGGGAAACAAGGTGCGCGCGAGAAATCACATGTGATCCGGCTGCTGATCTTTTGGATCATTCTTAAGAGATTTCCTGGCCACCATGCAAGTCAATGTGTATCCCTTCGGATCGTTTCTTTTTGTCTTCTTTGAACGGATAACCCTGGTATTTTCCTGAGGCTGGTTTTCTGCAGGGCTGGCAACATCCCCAGCATCACCAGCATCACTTGGACGTCTTGGGGTGGTTTGGGGTTGATTTAGGCGAAGCGAAGGGCTGACACAGCCTGTTGGGCGGGTTTAGGGTTGACTTTGAGTGGGTTTGGGTTGGTTTGGAGCTGATTTGTGATAGGTGTGCTGCTGGTTTAGCAGCAGCTTTAGGGTTGCTAACCAACCAACCAACCAACCAACCAACCAACCAGCCAACCAACCAACCAACCAAACAAACCAACGGACCAGCCCCGTAATAAACTAAGAAAAAAAGCACCGGATCCCACAACCCTGTGTTCACCAAAAACCGTAGTTGTTATGGAAAACAGCGTAGATCAAAAGGACAGCACATCTAACAGCCATCAGAATGCCGCTCATTCAAGGAATTCAATGCAAGCTCCTGATGAGATGGACAATTGGTGTTGTGCATGACTGGCTCGTGGACAGTGTACTGCCACCTTCCAAATACAAACATGCCCCAGAATGGTGAGACTGGTCAGACAAGCCCAATCACCTGCCTTCTCTTTGGGATACCCAAGACTTAAGCTTGCTTGCCCTTGACTCCCAAAAAACATGGTCTTTGTGAATTCAATCGTCTGTTGCCAAAGACTCCCTGAGAGCCAGCCCGCTGTGAAGCTCGTTGCACTCGGAGGTTGTGACAACTCAGTTTTTGGATGGGCCCACAGGTTTTGGGATTTACCCAATGAATCTGATTCTAAACGTCAAACTGGATTGTGCAAAATGCAGTCCGCAATCCGAGTGGGACAGCACTACGACAAGGGACACCATGCTTACGGACTGATTCTGAACCAATTCAAACCATATACGGGCAAGCAGTTCCTTTAGCACACGCCTTGGATCAGCTTGGCCTCTGGGCCTTTCGCTTTATGAAAAAAACACCCCGAGGTGGGTGCCAGTAGCTTCTGAACATCTTTCCCTTCATCATAAACATAACCCTGAAGCGGTAGGTTAGAAGCACTGACCTCAGAGTCTGACTTCGAGAACCTCTGCCAACGCCTCTGCGGCGCGAGCGCAGGCGGTGATGACCACGTTGCACAGGCCCGTCTCCGGCACGGACACATCCGACCTGGCCATGGCAAATGGGCGGCTTTCTGCCATGCCAAAGTGCTTGATTCCCACGACCACTTTCTCACTTTGAACGGAAATCCATTTTGGCATCACACACGTTGGCCCTGAGACCCGAATCCATGGTTTGACACCTGGTGTTCATTGTGAACAGTCACACGAACAGTCCCCAAACTGTTCTTGGGGTACTTTGCGCTGTGTTGGTTTACTCGAGCTATCTTGAAGCTTGCTTGGAGCATTGACTGGGCTGAAGTAGAGGGAGGGCGCAGTCAGGTTGGCGGCTCGGTGGCGTTTTTGGCGCGCCATAGACGAGTCTACTTTGAAGACTCCAAACAAATCACCCCAAACAAACGAGGAACCTTTTTTTCCCCCTCCAAACTTTTTGAAAACAAGCTTGGAGGGTGAAAAACAAGGGAGCCCCCGAACAAAATGGTTGCAACATAGACCCCAAGTGTCCACCATCCCCCCTCCCCCCTCCCCCCCGACCTGACTGCCAGCGCTGTGCGCCAAAGCCACGCCAGGCCGGCGCCTTGCGCCGCCGCCCCCAGCAGCGCGCCGTCGGACGCCTCGCCAGTGGCACGCCAGAAGGGCGCCAGCTGCAGCGCCCAGGTCCAAACCCGACAGCAGCCTGAACCGACAGCTGGCCTTGGACTACATGGGGAATCTGTCGGTTGGCAAGCTTGGAAAAAGCGCTTTTGGGCATTGTCCAATTTTCCAACCAATTTTTCCAACCAAAAAAAGAGACGTGCCCAATGTGAGGCGAGAGGAGCAAAGTTCCCCAGCTGGTTTGTTGCAATGAGTGATTGCCAGTGGTCTACAAACTGGAAATCCAGCGGCCGCTGACCGCGAGGTTTGCTTCAACCCCTTCAACTTTGAAGTGGGCGTCTTGTGTTGAGGGGACCGAGCCTCTGGGCGCTTAGGGGAAGCCAACCTTGAAGAACTCCATTAGCCCTAACCTTCGATCGGCGCATGGCCAGATGCTGGGTGAAAGTAGATGGCATATGACCCAGTTTGGCTGGTCAAAACCCTGCCCCCCCCCAATTCCCGTTTTTAATTCACAAAAGGGGAGTTGCCAAGAAAAGGGTATCAGGGCTTTGACCCATACCCATTTTGGTTTTCTGTCATCCCCTTGACCCCACCCAAAGCGGCTCATGTGCCTGCAGCAACCGCGGCTGCCAGCTCCTTTGTCAGCAGCCTTGCGTGGTGGGCCGCCCGCAAGACGTGCAGCGAGCAGCACCACTGGCCTGCGTGAGGAATAGAAATTTGGGGGTGGCTCAAATTTAAACAGGAGGGGCAAACGCGGATTTTGGTCCATGTTTCCACTTGCCAGGGTTCGATGTACCAACATCCCCAACAAGGGCACGGAGCCTCAAAAATGGTACCCTAGTGGGACCCTTTTGGTTGACAAACGAAACAGAAATCAAAAAGCAGGTCCGATCCAGCTGGGCGGGCAGGGGGAGCGATTTGGTGAGGACAGAGCGGGTGGGATGGGGTTGAGTGGGTGGGTCATGCAGATGCCAAGGATTACACTTTTGGATCACCCTTTCATTGAAGCTATGAGTTCAAAACGACACGACCTCAAGAGCCTCCAATTGGCAAGGCACTGCGGAGACTAGAATGGACTGTTCCTTGACTTGACAGGAGTCAAGAAGCACGGCCGGGACCATGCATATTCCCAGCATCATCCAAGCCCACCCTCCCAGGGACCATCAGCACAATTCAGAACTGCCTCCAACATTAGCCCTATTTCACACCTGACATGCATCTGAGCATAGACCTTGCCATCGAAAACATGTCCTCGGAGGACTTGACTTTGTAAGCGCCAACTCGGAACATCTTTCTCTTGCTGCTGCTCAGCAGGGAAGGAGGGATGCCCCTTATAAACCATCCCTTGTGGGACCCCTGAGTCCATTCCCACATTCCCTACCAGGTCCTCCAGTGGCGAGGTTGGAATACGGTACCCCTTCTGTAGCCTATTTTAGTAGGGGACCCCTCCCCCAAAAAAGAAACGGTAACAGGGCACCTAGTTGAAACCGCCTAGCCTACCTCTCGCACCAGCAAGCTCTTCCGGCCTCGCTGGCCCTGCATCGCAGCGGCGAGGGAGGCGAAGGAGCGCCCGGAGGCTCTGAATCCCCCGGAGCTCAACCCGAAGCTCAACGCCAAGGCCTCCGTCCAGGACCGGCTCCTACGGATTCGGCGGTTCCCACCGGTCATGGCGCATAAAAACTGGGGGAAGTGGGCCGATTTGCCACACAACTTTCTGCAGCTCCTGTTTGGTAATTCCCAAGTGGTTTGAAAGGAGTTCAAGAGAAATCACCTTGGGGATTCCCCTATTTGGAGACAAAGCCTTTTGTCAAAGTCACCACCTAGTATGTCAAAGGGAAAAAATCAATAATATGCAGTCACTCAAACCAATCCTGTCATTCTACTCCAGAACTGGCCAACCAGCAATGAATGCTCTGTGCAAGTTCTGGTCATTCGTGACCGGTCCTACCCTTTCTTTGTCAGCAGCGTCAGCAGCATCAGCATCATCAACAAAAACCAGCAGCCGCCTTCTGAACCCATCAGCCCTGCGCGCAGCAGCTCAGCATCACAGGCCGTTTGAGGGATCTCGCTGTGGCCATCAGGCCATGGGTCAAAATCCAAATCGTACCCCCAGTGAGCATCCAAGTCAATCCCCACTAAAATAGGTTCCAAAATGGGTGGTGAATTCACCTACCCCCAAAATGGGATACCATTGGTTTTGACCCACAGCCATCACCGTCCTCGAGCAGGCGCTCACCGCGCCGTTCACCGACACCGCGTCCGCCTCCGCCAGCTGCGCCGCCCGGCGCCAGGCCGCCCCGTCGCCGGCGCCGTCGCCGCTCGCGGCGGCGCTGCGCGCGAAGAGGTTCGGCCGCAGTCCTGGGACTGGCTTTGGGGTTCAAACATCACAAGTGGAGTGCATTGGCTCAGGATGAGAAGCGCTGCTTGATGATTTACCCGTCCACAAAAAAATGTGTTTAAATAAAGCTTGATTATGTAACCATTGGTTAATAAATACTTTGACCCCGGCCTCTGCTGCGAGCAGCTGCCAGGGCCTCGGAGGCGAGACGCCAGCGTGGCTTACAGGCGCTCAGCGCCTCAGCTTCTCACACGCATGCGGTCCACGCATGGATGGAGAACCAGGATGGTTCTGGGATGAATGCTGGTTGAGGGTGCCACTGATGTGGTCGCAGTTCTCCAACCGCTCTAACTCATCAAGCTGCTCCTTCAGCAAGGTGAACAATGAACGATTGGATCGACTCTTCTGCCTGGAATCATTGGCAGTGAGTGAACTCCTGGGAAGCAACCTGCATGTTCGCCTCGCACACTCAGTAAATGCATGACGGCCGTCAACATGACCAAGTTGAACAAGGGCGTCCAGATTCATCCCACCCCCCTCCATGCCATCCGCGCGGCAGAGGTGAGGCTGATGGAGTTCACTCCTCGCTCGGAGAAGGCCAGCCCCAATGCCATTTTGTCAAGCCGGTGAGTTGAATGTGGGTGATTTTTTCAGGGAACCCTTTTTGGGGCATGATTAAAGGGAAACCAAGAGGAGGACCACCATTTTCGGGGTCCCCTAGTACAAAAACACAGCCGAATCGAGCACATGAAATCGCTGTTCAAGCACTGCAATGAATCGAATCAGGGAAAACGGCAGGGCCCTTATCACACGCTGGCGGACATGTCGATGTCGCGGGGCAGGCATGAAACACAGAGGGCAAAGCCCACAACAAGGCATAAGCAGCGCCGTGGCAGCCCAAACGCCCAAACATGGCACGCGAGCGCCCAATGAAAAACACAAGCAGAGACCTCGGCAGCCTGCCAAAAAACCTGGCCCAAAGATAGCCAGGCAGGCGCTCCCTACGAGCTTCAGGAGAAATCCGCCCACAAAGCGCGAACATCCTTTTATCATTCCTACGCCCGAAGACACAACACGCTCCCGATCATGCGCTGAGAAAGGCGAGTAGCGCATGACTACAAGTAGCCCCTGTCCGAGGCAAAGAGGGCGCGTAAATGGCCATGGGTCAAAATCCAAATCGTACCCCCAGTGAACATCCCAATCCAACCACTAAAATAAACTAAAATGGGTGGTGCACCTACCCCAAAATGGTACCATTGGTGTTTAGCCACGGCCAAATGAAGAACCACCCCTCTTAAATGCACAGCTTGCGCACCACCACAAGTGAAAGAGCTCGCATGGACCAGAAGCTCCCGCGCCACATCTCGGAGGCATGGCAGCCTCAGTTCCTTATCAAGGGGTCCATCACCATCCAAAGTAGCCCCAAACAGTCTTTGACCCAGAACCCAGAATAATTGGCCAATCTGAGCTTTGTTTCCTATTCTTGGAACCTTTCTCCAGCGGGGGACACTCGCAACGTTTGAAATGTGGAACCCCCCCGACCGGCCATGGCCGTCGCTGGCCGCTGAGGCGCTCACATCCAGGTCCTGCATCGCACCCAGAAGCTGCACGGAGCTTTGCCACCGCACACGGCCTGGGTTTTTCTCGCTCATCAGGGCGAAAAGGCCGGCCGAAGAGCGGATGTCGGTGGAAGCTGGGAAGCGCAAAAGCAAACATCGTTCAATTTCAAAATTGATTTGGGTAGGGGCGACATCATTGTTTGATGTTTGTGCTCCACTGGGCTTCCAGGAAAAAGACCGCTTTTTGTCCTTTGGCGTTTTGGCACCTACACCAATGCAAATTTGGCGGCCAACTCCCTCGGGCGGAAAAACTGACCCTTTCTGTGATACAAAAATGGGGGCCATCCTGATGACAACCTTCGAACACCTCACCATAGGTGGCCTTTTGGAAAAATAGCTGGCCCTGGTGAATGGACTAAAACCCATCTAAACCTGCGCCTTCTATTTTTGACCACACTATCCTAAATAGGACACCTTTGCACATCACTTGCAGATCTCCAGTGGCCAGAAAACGCCGCTGCTCGGCCGGGGGTCCTGGTATCAGCCCTCTGCGCCGAGCCGCTACACGCAGCAATTGCAGCATTGCAAGCAACGGTCTCGGCACGCGCGCGGTGCTCCTGGCGCGTTTGGAATCAAGCCGAACGTGACTTTTGTTAACATCGATGTTCGCTTTGGTTCCTCTTTGAATGACCCACAAAAGGTTCCTCAAGAAGAAAAGTTAGTTGTGATTTCTAGGTGTTCCTGTGGAAAACATGGCTCACGAATCGAACCAAACTGAAGCCAATGCCATCTACGTATGTTCAACCAAATGGGCCTCAAAGGACACCCAGAATTATCATTGTAGACCATGCGGTGGGATCATGGTTTGCCTTCACATCAAGACATGATAGGTTTGGTGCTGATAGCGAGGGACAGGCAGCAAGTCCCTCCATCATTCCAGCCACGGACCTTTGGGTCGCAAGCCGGCAAGGTGAGGCTTCAGGTTTCCCGCCAAGCATATGTTGAGGCTATGGTCCACATGTGTTAAACGAATGATGTCAAGAGATGGTCAGCAATTCTTCACTCAAGTATCAGGCAAGACCCTCCCATGGGGGCTTTCCTTCTGCTTAGGAGCGTCGAGATCTAGGAGCGCGCAGTGCCAAGCGCAGCTATGCCGCTGTTTGATACAGCGATCTCAATCCCAAGATCGGCCCGTGAGAAAGCCCTGGCTGCTGCCAACAAGCAAAACCATTCATGAATATCTCAGACCCTACCGGAGCCATACATTTATATATATATATATATATATATTATACATAAAAAGAAAATGTCAGGCTCGTTTGACATGCACATCGCGCTTACCAACGCATGCCCCCATGCCAGCCCAGCCAAGCAAGCTTGGCTTGGAGCCTTTCGGATGTTGGCACTAAATGGATGTAGCTTACATCCCGCAAGCTGCAGCATCCCAAGAACCCCCATCTTCACCTGCATGCCAACGCGGTTTGGCGGGCAGGAAGCCAAAAGCAAGCTGTGCCTGAGACAGAGTCACATAGTGCACATTACACAAGGGCTTGGCCAAACTGTTGATCATAAGGCACCAACCACTGTTGAGGTCTTTCTCAGTAAAACTCGGAGCCACATCCGCCCCCCCCGCCCCAAACCGCCCCAAACCACTGGAGAGGCCGTCTCCTGCAGATCCCACAGCAGCGCCACCGCGGGCCGCCAGGCCGCAGCGCGGCAGCAAAGGCCGATGGCCGTCGCGGCTGTCGCGGGCGCGCCCGGGAGCCTCAAGCACGTGGCTGTGGTACCATTTCGGTTGGTAGGTGAATTCACCACCCATCTTAGAACCTATGTTAGTGGGGATTGAATCGGATGTTCACTGGAACTAGGGATTTTGACCCATGGCCACATGGGGAGAAGGTCGAAGGACTTCGGTGGGTGGGCAACATCCCAGGATGGATGAAGTTTCGGGAATTCTGGGATGAGCGCCTACTGAAGAGTTGTGTCCACTGAGAGTAGGGAAGCCAAGGCGCTCTGGGTAGGGCTGGTGGTCTCTTTCCTGACTTTTTGTAGCGTGTGACATTGAGGTGGCATTGCAAAAGAAGGTCAAAAAAAGGCAGGATGCTGTCATGCGACACATAGCTTCCATCTTAGTCAACATGTTTCCTGTGCACAGCAGACTCCTGCTAGCGTAAACTAAAGTTCAACATCCGCCAACTTGACATAACTGCCTACCGCACACTGCACAACCGATCTGTCGATGTTAATGTTGGCATGATGCACTGAGGACTCTGAAGGCTGAGTTGTGCAGATACCATCTCAAGCCCATCTGCAAGGCGCAGAGCAAAGGACTTCGCATGTAGTTGCGCTGGGATGAACCAAAGAGTGACGCCATTTCCTAGCTGAGTGAGTCTGCCCCCTGGGCAAAAACCAGCACCTTTCATGGGTTCAATGGACAATTCGATGATTTCCAAAAGATTTCCGGGGGCCAAGGATTCCTTGAAGACCAGCAGAAGCTGGAATGGGCGTGCTGGTCTCCGTCACTCTGAGGCTTTCCTTGCATCTCAAGGACGGGCTATCCCAGGAACCATCTCATGCATGTCAGGCCCCTCCATCTGATCACGCACACGTTCACCAGAATCCCAACTCCACAGCCCGCGGAAAACCCGATAGCTCACGGGGCCTGTCGTTCTGGCAGGATTGAAACACACACCTGTCAATCCTGTGAATCAGCCGGTGTTTGGGTGTCCTTGACTCGCTCGAATGTGTCATTTAAGGGACCCAGATACAGTCATGGCTATGACAAGCAGTTGTGACAAGCACTCCTTGCCAAACCCTGCATGGGTGGTTGTGGTGGGTGCCCGCACATACCCAATCATTCCACGGAGTTTCCTTGGCATCACTTGCCTTGTCAGCGCACCACGCCAGTCCATCTGCTCGCTGCACCTCGGTTGCTAGGCCTGCTTAAACAAGCTGCAAACCAGACAGCCAAAGCTGGAAAAGCCATGCAGGGCACGCTTGTTACACATGGGAATGAAGTTTAAACGGGGATCGTTTGGTGGACATCATTTAGGTGGGGATTCACGTGCACCAACTACTTACGTGTGTGCATGCGTGCGTGCTTCCGGCGTGCGTGTGTGACAGTTGCTTGTGTATGTGCGTCTCTGTACGCTATCTTTGGGTTGATCCCAAAACGCGTACCCTCGACAACACATACCCAAGTCTTTGCCCATGCCCCATGGTGTTGCAACGCGCACAGTCTGCTGTGTGTTCCGCTTTCCATGATCACTGAGCAGAGAGTCCATGGCACTTGCACACTGCATATAGCACCTAGCACTCGTCGCAAATGCAAGTCATGCAGTACAAAACGCCAGCACGCGCTGCTTTCGTGCTGCACACTGCGCACACACCAATCAAGCACTCAAGGCCGCGTGCAGGCAAACCACCTCAATTGAAATCGGTTCCCCCAAACCAGCTTCTTTGGGCTATGGTCCTTCCTCTCCGACATTGTATGGCGTGCCCGCCAGCTGCGTGCGAGGTGGCTGCCACACATTGTGCATGGTGCCGAATGAGCGCTATGTCATGCGTGCTGTATGACACCAGCTGCATGTTGCATCAGGCACAGCCAGCCAGCAAAGAAGACACTTCAGCAACTCGTTGTTGAGGGGATCATCATTATTTTCCAATGCTGTTGGTGTGCACGCACACACACACACACACAAGTTTGCGGTTTGGGACCCTCTGCATCCAGAAATCACATTTTGTTTTGCTCATTATGCGCCAGGAACCCTTGTGAGAGCATTAACTCGTGAAACTGTTCGCCACAGTGATGTCCCACAACAGCGCACGTGCAGCTTACAACTGCCCTGCCTCTGTCATCGCCGCTGGCTTGGCCAGGCCAGCATGGCGCGCTCAGGAAGGATGCGCATGTGCGAAGTTTTCTATGGCGCAGTCACCATACTGCAAACGCGGGAAACGTCTAAGTAGATTCCATCTCTGGATCACGTTACCAAGTGAGGCCTTTGTCAGGTTCAACTTTTCAGACGAATTATGTTCACTGACAGTTTTTTTCTCGGATGCCAAAGCACGATTTAGAGACATCCCCCTGCCAACATGGGGACCCCTTCTTCAGGGCTGATGCTTATCTGTCACCAAAAAGCCTGGAAAGATGGGTCGTGTACAAAAGTGGCAATGTGCTACGTGGTGATGCTCTGCCATGTGGTGATTTTGCTGCAAGAGTTTTGACCTAAAGAGCAATCCGCTGTTTCAAGTCGCGGGCGGTTGCAGAATCTTGCAGGAGAGTTTTGCCGAAGAGTGTTGTAGGTTTTACATGCAAGGCAATGCATCATCCATCAAAGCGACAACTTAAAATGGCACGAAACAAGACTCCATTCGTCCTTGAAAGGGAAAGCATTGAACGGCCGCGAATCCGCGGCCCAGACCAACAGAGCATCCAATCACACATCTGTCAGGGGTCTCCCACTGAATAGGCATGCCACAACTCTTCCGCTTTTGGAGGCCCCCCCCGAACACGACATAGATCTACGGGGATAACCTCTTAATAGGAGTCAAACAACCAATGTAAGAGTTCCTAAGATACAAAACTGACTCTCCCCGATAAGAAGCTTTCACAGTAGCACATTTGACTGTGGGTCAAAACCAATGGTACCATTTTGGGGTAGGTAGTCTATTTTAGTGGGGATTGGGATGTTCACTGGGGGTACAGTTTGGCTTTTGACCCATGGCCATGTGAGTGGGAGGGCGGATGCATCAGGCCTGTCCAAGGCGGGCGGCGAGCAATCTCGATTTTTCCCACGCGGGCTGGCGGGGCCTTCTGCACGGCCGTGAGCGGAAAACCTGAACAGCCAGAAGAAGACCCTCATGGTCTGAGCCCATCCTAAAAGCTAACATACAGGTACGAGTGGCCCTGGTGGCGGAGGAACGAAAATCCAGAACTCCCTTGGGCACGATCTGGCGCAGAAGTTGTTGAATTGCCCTTGTGCAAAGTGATGCTTGAAAAAGCTGCAATGACATACCACGGCATACCGTTCGAAAGCGTCATAATGGCTGTTGTACTGCTTTCAAGGGCAGTACTCGATTTCACTTGACTGCTGTTCTCTCCCTCTGGGCAGCCCGGCCGCAAAATTCCCGCAGAATGCAGGCTTAATCCTGACGCACGGCTGGTGTGATTCAGGTCAAGTGTCGAACATCCAATGACACACACACACACACACTGCGCTTGGTAAGATACCACGCTCCGAGAGAAATAAGGGCATAGAGCCACGACCGTCTCAGGTGCTGACAATGGGCCAATATTTGTTTCTTGATAAGCTTCTAAGGAAAGAGTTGGGGTATTCTGGAACTCAGTGGGTCTGCCAAATCAAACGAACAACTGTAAGTCAAACAACTCTTCAGGTTCCAAGGATGTTCAGTGCAGTCCCAAAGCAAAGGATAATTCTGCCTCACACGCGTGGAAGAACACCCAGCACCCGCTCTCTGAGTTGTACATACTGTGATTTCACCATCCCATGACAGGGATGGCCCCAAGGCCCCCGTCTGAACACTGGCCATTAGCCCGGAAAAAATCCCCCCCCCTTCCCCGCCTCCGCCCTTCGCAGCCAACACATGGGGTTCTTCTTGGTGGCGGCCACATCCTGCTGGAAGCTGAAAAGCTCCTGGCTCGCGGCCCCTGCTAGCAGGAACAGCGCTCCACATGAGAGCGCTAAGCCCTTGGTGGCATTCAGCCTCTTTCCTGGGGCGCGATGCTAACCACTTCGGCTCTTCAAAAGGGCCCAGCGACTCCTGCAAGTGTGCATGTGTATGACGTGAACTGACCTGCCACGTGTGCGCGCAATGCAACTCCGAGGAGCTGCAGGCCATCCCCAGCCCCTCGGACATGCGCCATTTGGGCCTAAATTCGGAGCGCACCCCAGGAGCAAATCTTAATGTCAGGGGCAACCAAAGGGAACGGACCTGCAAACCGTCCTGTAGAATTGGCTCTTTGGACCTGCTGCTTTGGCTTCGGCCATCGCTCAGAAATTCCTGGAGCGCTGCTACTGTAACAGCTCCTGTGCCATTCATTCCCTGACTCCGCCAATATCACCTGTCATGCAATCGACGAACTGTCGTCTTTACCAAAGTGAGCTGCAAATCAATGCGCAACCTTAGGTGGGTGGGCTCAGTGGCGCATCCGAGACTTAAGACACATCCAAGGAATTTAGATGTCCCTTGGAGTGAAAGGTGCCGGGTAAGCCGAGTAAACTCACACATTCATCACTATCTATTAACCATCTGCACAAAAGGCTCAGCACGCTGGTTCAAAATCAGGACAAATGCATCGCAGCCTCACTGTTTGAGCATACGCCCTGACAGGTTGTCGCTCATGAGACTCCCAGGTCATTCTTGGAGGCAGTGAGTCATGATTGTGGTTGGTCCTTGATCATGCGGATGTTGTACAGCAACGCCGTCCATCCTGAGAGGGCTACTCTGTCGCTTTGTTTTTGCAATAATTTCAACCTAGTTGTCCGAGTTAGGAGATGCAGCTGAAGGGCAAGCCAGGAGCGATCCAATGATGCTGCTCTCATTGAGTTTCACTCTAGGAAAATGATCAGCACATCTAGGCCAGCTCTCTCAAAAATGCCCACTTTGGCTGGGATCTCTAGCGACCTCAGCTTACACTTGCAGGCAAGCAACTCTCACATCCGATGCCCCAGGCGATGACGGTGACATCTTCTGGCAAACCCATGGGCAGCAGCCTTGGAAAGACTCCAGTGACAGTGGCAGGATCAGAAATGTCTTAAGCGCCTAAGCTCTCTCTAGTCCGGGGCTGACACGCAAACATGAACACACATCATGAACACAAATCAAATCCGTTGAGGGACTCGGAATCCACAGCTGCCTCTTTGCCCGAAGAAGCAATGTGTGTGTGTGTGTGTGCCCGTGTTGCATCTGATTCCCACGCTGCCTGTAGTCAACAAAAGTAATGATATAATATGTTTCTTCGGATCTGGCCCAAGTGTTATTAACCGACGCAGAAGAATAATGTTCGGTGCGAGTGAACACGAAAACGGCCAATACACATGCGGCACTAAGGCGCTCTGATGCAAGCAGCACGAGATCTCTTCACCTCTTGGTCAAAGGACTCTTGTTCAATCAGCTGTTCGGGGCTAGCTTCTCAGGCAGCACAAGGCATCTCCCGTGCCAATCTAAGTTGCCGCGCAACACATATGTAACATATGTGACACATATGTGACACATGTGACACATATGTGACACATATGTGACACATATGTGACACATATGTGACACATATGTATATGAATGTGTAGGAATGTGCACGCCCTAGTCCTTAGCAGAATTCTTTTTGACAACTGTGTTCCTGCACTTGCCCCATCTACTTCTGGCTGTGTACGACACAGCCTTCCTTTTGTGATGCCAAAGTTGCATGTCTTCCCTTGGCTTCACAGAGAATGGTCCATGCCCGGAAGTTGTAGCGGACTTGTAGGTTTTGACCAGTCCACTTGCCGACAACTCCCCTGCTTAAGATCATCTGGATGTCTGACTGCAGCTGCCTTCTACCGCCGGCTACATGTATTGCTTTCCCTTCTTGCATTGTACATAAATATCAATACATCTAAGCATGCATATATGTATATATATATATATAATACAGTGTTTACGCAATGCCCCTGCTTACATTGTGACAGCCGATCGCTGTCATCTCCTAAGGAAGCCAAGGCACATCTCTGGTCTGAAGACGCCGCTGTTTCCCACCTGGCACCGAGCACGCATCTCAGTGCGAGGCCTTTTGCCGTGGTCTCGCTAGCACAGGTCACAAAATGACACATCCCACCACAATGACACTAGAAATCCAGGAGAGCCAAGCCAATCCAGAATTACACTGGACGGCTTGGCACCTTGAGACCTCGCTAGCAACCGGGCCAGTGGAAGGGCACAGCACATCTTAAAGATGTTGTCGGGCGTGCAGCCCCTCACCGGGGGAAGTGCATGTGTCGGGCCTCGATCCACTTTTTCAGGATGGGGTGGAAGCCTTGGCACAGGAGAGCCAAGCAAAGGCCCAGTGGATAGATTGGCTGTGGCTTGGAAAGCCCGGAAAATCCCAGGCTCCCATGTCCATGTGCTCATGCCATCGAATCAGTCAAAGAAAGCACGGAACACGCTGGGGTGGAAACAACAGTCCGGACATTTCGAGCCTGTCTTGCACGCAATCCCCTGCTCAACGATCCGTAGTTGATTTTGAGATACCCACTGAGCTCCAGTTGGTAGTTAGTTGTAAACCCCCATCTGAGGGGCAGGGGTCCTGGCAGCCTGGAGTAGAAACCGCCCATTGCACTGAAATGTGGTCACCGTGTGGTCAGCAACACGCTCGCTGACTTCTTGTCCACACTGCCTGCACGCACCATTTGTCACTTGGGGCAACCTGGCAGCTCAAAGATGACTGCCGACTGCCCCACGATAGGTCAAACATGGCCCAAGGTGTACAGCTATGGACCACACGGGGAGTTCTTATACTATCCACCAGACCATTGCGATGGTTTCGTTTTGGCCTGGTGAAAAAACCATATTGACGACCGACACGTGAGATGACCCCGCTTTGAGACATACCCCGCCAGGGCCAAAGGGCCGAAGACCTCCATAGAGGGCTCGGTGTAGGGGTTGTAGGCCGGCTTGAAGCCTGGGAGCTGACCGCAACCCAAAAGAACGCGAAGCTGGCGAACCTGATCTGGTTCTTTGCGCCAGATTCGTCAGCCAAACAAGTGAAACAAGGCAGGTCAAAGAAAACAACACGCGGAGAATCCAGACTGGAAAAGGATGTTCATCTGAGTGCTCAGCTGCCACACTTTCAACATGCTTCTCAATTTACTGACGTGCAGCCGCATTGAGCTGATCTAATTGTGCTGTGAGCTTGAGCCAAAAAAAGAACAGCAAAATCTTAACGCCTCCGGCTCAGGCCGCCGACATTACAGACCTACTTTCATATGTGCGTTCCTTTGGAATTGTCCCCTTGCCCCCCTTCCCCTCTAAGATCTTTGCCCCCCTTTCCCTGTTGAGATCCTTTCCCCCTTTCCCCCCTAAGGCCTATCTTCTCCCTTTTCCTCCCTAAGATCTTTTCCCCCTTTTCCCGGGTGATATCCTTTCCCCCGCTTTCCCCCCTAAGGCTTTTGCGCCCCGAGATCTTCTCCCTTTTCCTCCCTAAGATCTTTCCCCCCCTTTCCCTGTTGAGATCCTTTCCCCCCTTTCCCCCCTAAGGTCTTTTCCCCCCAAGCTCTTCTCCCTTTTCCTCCCTAAGCCCTTTTCCCTGTTGAGATCCTTTCCCCCTTTCCCCCCTAAGGCCTTTCCCCCCCTGAGATCTTTTCCCTTTTCCTCCCCAAGATCTTTCCCCCCCGCCCTTCCCGGTTGAGATCCGCCTAAGGCCTTTTCCCCCCGAGATCTTCTCCCTTTTCCTCCCTAAGATCTTTTCTGATCCTTTCCCCCTTTCCCCCCTAAGGCCTTTCCCCCCCTGAGATCTTTTCCCTTTTCCTCCCGAAAATCTTTCCCCTCTTTCCCGGTTGAGATCCTTTCCCCTTTCTCTCCTAAGGCCTTTGTCCCCTAAGATCTCTCCGACACTCTCCCCCCCTAAGATCTTTCCCTTTCCCCTCCCCCCCCTCCGATCTTCTCCCCAGTTCCCCCCCTAAAATCTAGATCTTCATTTTCCTTCACTTTCCTTCACTCCGGCTCATGTCCCTGTATGTTTGTTTTTTTTCCTTTTCTTTCATTTCACTTCATGTCATTCATTTCCATGCAGTTTCCTTCATTTCCAGATTTTCCTTCACCAGCATGGGCAACATCCCCAGCATTACTTGCATCATCTGCATCCTTGGCAGGCGCTGATACGGATGATGCAGGTGATGCTGGCGATGTTGACCAGGAGATGCTAAGAAAGGATTCAGAGGAACGTCTTGGAATCACCGTAAGGCAAAGAGGTAAGGAGCATTTCTTATGTCTAAGAGGCGGATAATCGTCAAAACAGGGGCATGGCCACGAATAAGTGCCCCTCAGCTCATGAATGAGGGACATCAGCCCATGCTTTCCCGTTTCTGTAGGCATATCGCCAACACGTGCTATCAACTAAGCGCACGGTTAGAACATGGTCATCGCTGCGGCACGTGGCTGCTTTCCCCTCCTCAAGCTTCAGAAGCGAAAAAAAGTAGCAATGTGCCCATACCTCTTGCTGCATCACCAAAAGGGAACTCACTCACAATTGGAAACCAGGTGATGTTTCACACCTTTTACAAGTCCCAAATCCCGGGCAAAGGGGAGAACCCCAACCAAATTTCTACCCAAATAGCCTTTGGGTCAACTTTCAGCTCGGAGCAACCCTAGATTTGCCTGTTCCAAAGCAAAAGTTGAGCACTCAGTCATCGGGTGGGGGTGGGGGTACCGGTACCCCCCCCCCCCCCCGATGTTTGGCGCCAATTTTTATTTGGGGAACCCTTGAAAGGGAATCCCTTTCTCAGGGGACCAATTTGGGTGGGGCTCAAAATTTAAGAGCAGGGGTTACGCAGTGTGGTCCTTTTTCCTGAGTACATTTTTTTGACCCACAGCCATTTGTACCTTCGGATTTGCATCGAGGGCACGGAGCTTCGAGATGCCGATCCGCGAGAAGAAGTCTCGGAGCACGCCGATGAGCTGCGGCAGTCCGATGTTGCCTCGGACGCAACTGGAAGCCAGGCAAGGGGCCCAAATGGAGCCGACGGACTATTCGACACTGGATTTGCCCCTTAAGTTGCAATTTACTGACAGGATCCACTGGATTTACCCCTTAAGGTGCAATTTACTGCTGAAATCCATGGAACCTGCCACTGTTGGAGGTCCAACAAAGGGAAGCTGAGAGCCCAAATGGAGCCGATAGAGGCCCCCGCGGTCTGCCACGAAGCCCTCGATCTGGTGGAACTCTGCCAGGTGGGTGGCCTCGGGCGGAGGCGAGGGGAGAGGGAAGCTCGCGAAATCAGGAAACCCACAAACACAAGAAGAAGCAAACAAAGAAGCAAAGAAGCAAGCAAACAAAGAAGCAAACAAACAAACTGACAAACATACAAGGAAACAAGAATGAGTACACACACACACACACCGAACAAGCGTCAGTCTTGATGGCAGTGTGAATCAATTAGGTGAGCATGTCGTCCCCTCGGATCGCAGAAGTGGCCTCGATTGATCATGGCCACAACTTGAAACCAACTACAACTTTCTTTCTGAGGAACGTATGCCCCCGATTTGGTTCGGCCTTTCTCGCATTGTGGTGGCATGCTCTGAGACCCAAAATTGGTCAGCGCTCCTCTCAAATTACGAAGAAATCTTTGAAAGGGGAGCCAACTCCACAACTTTGTGTGAAACACAACTGACGAGACTAGGGCTCCAGAGTGTGGCCGGCCACTTCCTGTGCAACTCGGCCTCTTAAACTTCACGCCATTTGACGTCAACATCGTGTCACTCCATGCTATTCCTAAACACGGAGCACTCACCAGCGAGCTTCCCCTTGCGCCCACTTCGGGCCCCTTTTGGATGCACGAGGGCCCGGCGTCCAACGTCTCATTTCTGAAGACGCGGTCAATGGAGAAGTACTTCTTGGGCTGAAAGACCCCGGTTTTCCGATACTCCTGGCTTCGGCTTTCGGTTGACCCCTCTGCAAAAAGTGGAACACTTGTTGTGGATTTAGTGGAAAACCCACCTTGATTTCTTTAAACAAGTTGACGTCTAAAGATCCGTTACCCAATAGCAGTCCAGCTGGCGTAGGCCTTCGGTTTCCCTGACCTTTCTGGTGGCCTCGCCCAGTCGCCCGTGCGGCGAGGCGAGGCGCTCAAGAACCCCTGGAGTGAGCAATCCAACTATCAACTTGTTGGAGTCCGGGGCAACAGATCTAGATTCTCGGCTTTATGCGGGTACAGCTCTCTCAAATCAAGCAGGTCCAAGGCTGTCAATCGTAGAAAGCGCTCAGCAACTTAGCCGTAGACACATGCAGCAGGATCATGCCACGGTACAGAGTCGGCCAACGAGTGGCAACAATGTCAGGCATCTGCGCCCTTGTCAATATCACCGGTTGAGGCACGGTCGAAGGTGGGTGACTTCACCCCATGGCAACAGCTGACATGGGCTCGATGGGCATGGATCCATGACGCCAAGATTGAATAGCGGTGCCCTTGCGCGGTGCCGGATCCCAACCACATTCAGAGCCGGGGCCCTATGAACAAAGCGATCTGGCTGTGGCTCAAACACATTCACCAAAATGGCACCTTGGTAAATGGAACCAAAGACTAAAACCTGCGTAGCCCTAGCTCTTTAATTTTGACCCACAACCATCTGATCCTCAAACAAATCCACTAAGGATGTCGTGCGTCCTTTCGCCCCGCCTCGCCCATCTTGTAGAGCATCCTGGCCTGGGGGCGATGCATTTCCCAGGCTTCAGGCTTGAGATGCGACAGCCATGACATTGGTGCGAGTGTCATTCGGGGACGTTTTGGTGAACATCATCTTGTTCGTGAAGTTATGTCAGATAGCCATATTTCAAGGTGTTCTCACAAAAATGCCTACCACATCCATCTTACCAACAAGACCTAGCTGTTGACGGCAGTTGAAGGTTTCTGACAGTTTGACTGGCCTGCCAAGAAACATATCTCAACAAATTCCGAAGGCCTTTGTGCCTGACAAAGGCGCAGCCAGAACCATGTCCTCGAGTCAAGGACCAAGGACGCCTCTTGCAAGTTAAGACGTGCTAATTTTGCAGCTTTGCAGTCGAGGTTTCATGGGAGGCTGCACCACCTGCGTGAAACTCCAACTACAAGGCAGCGTGTCTAGTGTCACTGCTCAACTTATCGACTCTGAATGAAAGCAACAAATCAAACCAGCGTCGACAACACAGATCTAGATTCTAGTTTGCGGCTGTTTGACCTGCATGTCAATTCTTGACACAGCCCCTGTAAGCCACTTTAGAATCAACCGCAACACACATCCAAAGCAGTGAGGAGGCAACTGGCATGGGCTGCCACTCTTCACATCAAGGTGCGAGCTAAATATCTAAAGTAGCAGATCGGCTTTCCCGACCAGGCGGGCCTTGAGGAACGGCACATTTTCTCAATCAACCTTTGTCTTCCAGGGCTCCCGAAAGAGCGCTGGCTCCAGCCCAGCCCCTCAAGCGCCCCGGCGGAAACGGCTGTGGTGTGAGTGCGCAGCAGAGTTTTCTTAGCTTCGTCCTGGCGTCGCAGATGTGGAGGTAACTCAGGGAAGTATGCACAAAGTGCACTTCGTCGTTTGAAGCCGCTCCATTTGAGGACTTGGCCGGACTGACAGCAGCTCAACAATGCGAAAAGACCTGGGAACGGATGAGTGAAAGCAATCCAAGGAGAACGACTGCAAGCACGCAGAGTGAAATGGAAAAGCTTTGTTTTCTTCCCTACTGCGTCTCTCCTCACTCCAGTCATAGCGCCAGCCGATGGAGCCTTGACCTCCTTTCCTTGGAAGCTGGGCGCAACCCGATGCCGCCTTTGCTTGCACACAACTTGCAAACCTAGTTCTTGTCAAACAGCCTCATGGCACGGGCAAATGAACCAGGAACCAAACTAAAACTACTGCAGCCCATCTATTTTCAACCAAACCGACATGGGACACCACGCCGCTCGTGCGTTCGCTCTGGCCCCTGGCTCGTGCATCTCCTTGACTCTTCTGAGGTAGTCCTCTGGAATGTTCTGCGCTCGGCTGGGCGCCTCGCTGGGCAAAGCGACTCACCGCGGGAAGCCAAGCGGAAGCGTCACCGACCGAGGATGGCATGCGGAAATGGCTTCAAAGTGGAAAGCCACACGGAAACCAAGCCTCGCAGGCGCTGTAACGTGAGGGAAACAAGTTTTCGCCTCCAAGAGCGACCCTCTCCAAGAAAAGATGGAACAATGCCTCCAACCAAACATATCCACGGCAGTTGCAAGCGTGCTCTCAGCAATTCACCGAGAGGACCGGATCATTTTAACGCAGTTCCGCGCTCTTACGAAGGGCCTGAAAACAACTTGACCAACCTTCAAACATTGGAAAGGAGGATCTGAAGCGGACAAAAGCCTAGCTTGGCCCGTTGCGAACATGTGCCAGCTCGTCTTTGGGAGCTAATTCGCCGCTAGCGAATGGCTCGCGGCCTCCATGAAGAAGGTGTCGTGCGCGTCTCGGGCGGGATGCCTCAGAGGACTGGCCAATTCCGCTTTGATGCCGTGCAAGCTACCCGTGGCATTTGCATCGACATGGCCAGGCGCAGAACGAGTTCATAGTCTAGGCATGTTTGGAAGAATGCTCCAAATCCTCACAAACAATCTGCCGACCCCACGACTGCCGTGTTCTGTGGTGCGTGTTGCTCTTAAAATGTCTTATCCGCCCTCAACCCGCTCGTCGCTGCGTGCGTGCGAGCCGGCACTTGCACAAGCGTGTGTGTGTGTGTGTGTGTGTGTGTGTGTGTGTGTGTGTGTGTGTGTGTGTGTGTGTGTGTGTGTGCACGTGTGCGTGTGGCGGGGGCTTTGTGGTTTATGCGTAATTTATGCGGCTACTCTAGCCCTCGTTACGTGTACGTGACGGAAGTCTGATGCTATGATAGCACCAGGCAGCTGGAAGAGGCCAGCTGAAGCCAAGACAATACACAGGCCTGAGGCAGAACCTGCTTCAGTTGCAGACCTTGCCCGACAATGCAAGCCACCGCCCCCGGCAGGCTTTCACAGATTGTTGAGCAGGAAGGTCGCCGGGCACAACTTTGCCCCCCGCCATAAGCTAATCAAGTTGCAGAACAGGGTTGAAATCAGCATTCAACTGCCACGTCATGGGTTCATGTTAAGGTTTTCCCCCCCCCCCCTTTTTTTACAATGTTGCTATTGCCTTCATAGATAAGCTTGGGCTGCTTAATTCCCAGCCGGTAGCAACCCTGTCCCTGGTCCCAGTCGCAAAGCAGCACACATTTGAAGGGACTTCCAAGATCTTGGTCTGCCATGTGTTGCAAGCAAATCAAGTTGAGAAGAACACAGGCTTCGATGTGCTGCCCAGCAACCCTGAGGGGTTGACCAACTTTTGTGGGGAACCCAAAGGATTGTGCAAGGGGCAAAGCCTTTGGCCTACCTTGCCTCGGCAGTTGATCCCTGCTCCCTGCCAGGGTGCTGCTGTGGCTGGAAGAGTGCGTCGAAGTTCCAGAAGGAGCTTTCCACCCACCTGGGAAAGCAACCACACATTTCTTCACGGATTTGAACACTGGACACCCCCACATCCGGCTGAACACCACGCTTCGGGATTCTCATGCCCTGGGAGTTCTTTGATGGTCGGCTAACCGCTTCACAGTCAGCACAGGACAATGTCGCATCTCTTCGACAAGACACCACTGGATGCATCAACCAAACCTGACCTGGAGAGGCGGATTGAATGACAAGCATTGTCAAAGATCATATCGTGAACAAAACAACCTCTTGACCTGGCATATTTTCTCGCGAGCCGCAAACAAATGCTTTCAAGGATCGAGGTATGTCCTTGCATTTTGATTGCATTTCGCTCCGGCTGAACAATCTACCCGGGTTCCCGCATCCATCCACCAGGCTTCTGACAACTCTGCTGCCCCTGGGATCCCGTAGGTCCCCAAACCAGGACGCGCATCCCCCTCCCAAGAGGCAGGTAGGTCCCCAATTGGCTGAGCCCATCCACTTCGTCACTTCGACTCCGAGCGGCTGGTTCGTGGGCATCTCCTCAAAGCCCATCTGCATCAGCACCTGCCGCATCTCCGTCTTCACCTGCGATGCCGCGATGCCCACCCCCCGCGGCCCCCGCGTGCGCAGCTGCGAAGGTCGAGGAGGGGTTCCATCTCTGCAAAGAATCCGAAGGCCAAATGAAAGGAATAGGTGACCAATGCCAATGATGATGAAACTTCACGCTGGATGGCTTGGGCGTCTGCCCTAGGCCAAAATGCATCAAAAATACGAGGTGTGCCAGAAATGTCAGAAATGTCTTATCCGGCTGCAACATGCCGATCGGACAAAGGAAAGGCTGACACGAAAAAGGAAGACTACCCCATGCCAAAGGTAGCAAGGAGCCAGCAAAGCTGACATGTTGTCAGAATGCACCAATGGCGCTCAATGTGGAAAACGGGGGAAGTTTAAATAGCGCTGCTGACCGCATTTGGCTGCACACAAGCGAAGCGACTTGTTTGACTCCGGTCCGAACGAAAAACCAGATCAAAAGGCATCAACCTGTGCAAACAGCTTCCATCCACACCCAGCTGCTAAGCCCGTCATGCTGACATAGTAAGCGCGAGAAAGCACTTGATCTTCCAATTGCCTATGAAAAAGCACCAGTCTGTCCCTTTCCAACGCTCTTCCGGCCAGCCCTCCCTTCCCACTGAAGGAAACACACCGGCCTCCCCCCACTCAAACATCATCCGGCCAAAAGGCAACTCATTTTTGAAATGGCCCCCAAGGTGATGCTTAAAGTGCCCAACACGTGAAAACAAAAAGAGGATCCTATCCCCACCCTCTCATTCCCTTGGCTCGCGCCGACATGTGCCTTGTTCAAGGGATGAAGATGGCCTCCTTCACTCACCGTGCCCTTGGCGTTGGTGAGGTTGAAGGGCTTGAAGGTGGTGCTGGCCCAAGTACCCTGGCTGCTGAAGAGAAACCAAAACTGACCGTCTGCCAAAATGGGTACATGACACAAGCAAGCACATCGCCAGCTACGACATGAACACTGCAAAGTGCCTAAACCGTTGCGATGGCATTGCATAGTGACTGATGCCTTGCAGCATGACGTTCTTTTCCAGTGCTCGGTCCAGTCTAAACCTGCCAGATATTCACAAGTAGACCTGCCCGAGGCTCCCTTTTCCATCCTCAGCCCCTATTGCCCCCATTGTTGTGGAACATGACCTTTGTGACACCAACTCTTTAAAGGAGATGCCCTTGGCCACTCACTCAGCTAGGATTCCCCAAAACCTACAGGCAAAAACAACTCGCAATACTGCCCCTCCCAAAAACTGGCTGTGGGTCAAAACCAATAGGATCCCATTTTGGAGTAGGTGCACCACCCATTTTAGAACCTATTTTAGTGGGGATTGGGGTGTTCACTGGGGGTACGATTTGGATTTTGACCCATGGCCAACTGCGTCATCCAGCCTTGGAGATCATCTCGGAGGTGAGGTCAGCCACCGCCTTCTGAGCTCCCGAGGAGAACTTCCCAGTCTTCTCCACCTGAGCGAAGCCAATCATAGGGCCCAAAGCTTCCCTGCTTCTTTGAAACAAATTACACCGGCATAGAAGCCAGATAGCGAAAAGCATGCCGACGATTGTGCTGTAGCACCTCCAACAGCACCCCCCGAAACAGCACTTGGCCGCGCCGTCACTAGCACCTCCAACAGCACCCCAAACAGCCTTCCAAACTGCATGCCCCCCTGCATCCTACCGTCAATCTTGCAAAAATGCGCCCGGACTGTCTTTCACCAGCACCTCAAACACCCAAACAGCACCTTCACCATCCTTCACCAGCACCCCAAACTGCACGCCCCACAGCACCAGCCCATCAATCTCGCAAAGCACCTCCCTTTTTCTTAGAAGTTAGAACCCCTATAGCTTTCAGCTATCTGGGGAATAAACCATATATTCATGAAAACCAATTTCTTGCTCAGAGTCACCCCAAATTCAGCCTTGATATTTGAACCGGAAATAGGGAAGCCCTGGCATCCGCCAAACCCGGAAAGGAACCAGACCTAACGACACGGAAATTTGGAAGGGCGACAAAGAGCCAGCTCTTCAAGACGCCCAGCATCAACTCATCAGATGCATCATGTTAGTATCGACTCCTCACATCTTCAAGCGTGCTTCCTGTTTAGCCAGCTCCCAGTCGTGTTGAAGCAACGGCTCTTGGATTCAGAAGTCCTTGGTCTGGCTTTTGGTTCTATAGGCTCCTCAACCAGGTACTTGCATCACCAACCCCACTTAGTAGCTGGGCTTAAAAGTTCCCTTGGGATTTACCCCAGTCCGACCGCACGTAATCATGAGTGGGATGGTCATGAGTCATGGCGCCTTGCAGTCTTGCCATCCGCTTGATAAATCCCTCAGCGAGGCCTTGCATGTGTGATGCTATTGGGCCATCATTCCTTGGCCAGACTTCGAGGGTAGCAGAGGAAAATGAATGAGTCCCAGACGGGCCATGGGGCAAAGTGGCAATTGAGTCTGGCAACGATTCAAAGAGCCAAACTAAGCAGTGTTCGTAAGTGCCTACTGCTGGAAACCAGCCCGAGCTGCCAGGGTCATGAGTTCAGTCTCAAGGCCGATCATGACAAGTCATGACCAGACGCGGGCCCCAGGCAACTGGAAAGTGGCTGGTTGTTCAGTAGATAAGCTCATGTCAACTCGCGCATTCTTGGTCTCAGTCATCTTCTGTCAGAAGCAGCAGGCCCGTCTTGCATGCAACGTGAGAAGGCCTGCCATTGTGTTCCAAGCTCTACTAGGGCAACAGCAGCGAACGAGTGTTTTTGCCAAAGGGTCAAAAAACGCCCGTGTAGTTGTTGCCATTTCAACAAAATGCACACTTGAGTGACACGCAATGGCCCCATAGCGTGCCCGTTCGACTGCGCGCTGCATACGCTGTGCTGCCGGTTGGACTGCGTGCCGGCTGCACTGTATATCGCAGCGTGTTCATGAGATTGCGTGCCCGCTGCACTGTTAGTATCGCTACTTACAAGAGTCAAGTCTACTGGCCATTTTGTTCCCTGCGCAAAACAACATCGCATGTGGTCGGGTGCACCGGGCGAAGACCTCGTGTCTTTCACTGCACAAACGCAGGGATGCAAAAGTGAAAAGCATGGTGCTGTTTTTGCAGGCAGGCGTGGCACATCCCAAGAACCACCCAGAAAGGTTCTATGGGAATCACCACTGTTTCGCTCCAGTGGACCTTCGACTTCACCTTCGCAGGCACGCCGCCACGGCGGTTTCTCACCGGCGGGATGTGTTTGTCAATGCGAATTCCACTCACAAGTGGCAAAGACACGCATTTGTCCATGTGGCCATGGGTCAAAATCCCGTACCCCCAGTGAACATCTCAATCCCCACTAAAAGAGACTAAAATGGGTGGTGCACCTACCCCAAAACGATACCATTGGTGTTCACCCACGGCCATGTATTTGTTGTAACGCAATCTCCATCAGCAGTGCATGTTGACGGTGCTTACAGCGCAAGCGACATCAATGAGAATGTTCTGATGGTTCCAAAAGGTGGGGTGGCGAAACCATAAGTTCAAATTACTGCATACGTTCGGTCCAAAGTTGGAGATTCAGGGAAGCCCTGTTTTCGCCTTGCCCCTCAAGTCATGTGCTTTTGTTTTCGGTTCATATTTGGGTGTGGCTCAAAAATAGGGTCACGCAGGCATTAGTCTTTGGTTCCATTTAGCAAGGTGCCATTGTGGTACCTTTTGTTGAGCCACGGCTATTTGAACCTTATGCTAAAAACTTGGTTGCTGTTGACCCCCCCGCAAAAAATTAACTTCTTGGGGGTTAGTAGAAACCCCCTTGATTTCCCAAAAAGTCAAAGTCTAAGGATCCAACCCAATAGCAGTCAAGAAAATAAGATCGAAGGAGCCCCGCAGCTCACTTCAGGCCGCCTTGAAGGCAGTGAGGCTTGTGGGCGCGATCAGCTTCCGCTTCTTCAACGCGTCCAGCTTCGCCTGCCGGTTTTTCGGCGCGGCATGCCAGCGGCAGGCGCCAGACGGCAGCTGAGCAAAAAGCGAAACCGAGTTGTGGGACCCAAGCAAATCAGGCTTTGACGTTCTTCGCAATAAATGCAAGGTGATTTCGCAAGATCCAAAGGTGATAGGTCTCACTTGGCCACCTTTTTGGCTTTCCCCCTCGAAAGAAGGTGACACACTCATTTGCAGAAACTCTGCAAACATGCAGTTCCTGGCCACCTTTTTGGCATTTTCCCTCGAAAAACAGGTGACACACACACACACACACCTTGTGCCTTGTAACATGGACGCTTCTCAAAACTTGGGGAAGTCCAAAGAAAGGGTCCCGCATTTTGTTGCGACACCCCCTTTGTCTGACAAGCCTGATGCGGTAATCCTCTTTCCGACAATCATGGAATGGGACAGGAGGGTTTTGGAAGACCACCCTCCTGTTGAAAAGGCACCCTTGTCCACTTCCCCAATTCTTGGAAAAGGGCAACCAAACTGCTCAAGGGCCACAGGGATGACCCTCCCGCCAACTAGAAGGAACCTGACTCCGGGGTCCTTGAAGGCCATTTTCTTTAAACAAAACCTGAACGTCAGGTTCCATGTGAAAAGGCTGGGAGAGGTACCTCCCAACGTCCGCGCCCAGAGCGCCTTGTCCAAGGTGCTAAGGCTTCCCAGCTCCTGGCGCACGGTGTCCGTGACGCTGTCCACCGAGCAGGTGCAGACCTGGCCCGCGCTGCTTTTGGTGTTTGACGGCTTTGCCGCGTTTCAAACGAGAGTCATGGTCAATGGGGTAAAGCCAAGTACGAAACATGAACATGACGTTCATTGAACATGACGTCCAATGCTCCACATATGAAAAAGCTCCGCTTTGCCAATGTCGCTTGAAGTTAATCTCACTCTCTAAAACGAAATCAAGTCCTGCGGCTGAACACGTGCTGCGAGCTACAGTATCACAGGCGAAAATGAACGAGATGCCGGCGCTTGATCAGCTTCTCTAGCTTGCCACCCCGTGGCAACTCCCCTCACGTCACAACTGTGCTGCCACAGTCCTGTACATAGCGTCCTTTTGGAAAATTAGATGGGTTTCCCTGGCAAATGGAACAAATAATGTAAACCATCTACTTCTACGCCAAGTACTAAAAAGGCCATGTATGGTGATGTATACGCTTCTTTGCACGGGCCCTCGTCAGGCCCACCTATGACACGTGACCTATGCGTGCGAGGCACACGTAAAGCAACAGAAGATGTCGCCTAGGCACATGGGTGGTGAAACACTTACATGCTGACAGAGTCTCACTGAAATGACGGCGCACAAACACAAAGAGTACTTGCACAGACTGAACTTACATACTTGCCTGCCCTTGTGATCGCTACTTCGGGTTGCGCTCCATCAAAAAGGGTGGGTATGTCTGCATGCCATCACGCCAATCCACAGAAGCGGGAAAAATGAGCAACCGACAGTCATCTTCGATGGGTGACAGCGAAGACTTCCAGTTGGGAACCAAAAAACGCGCAGGAGAAACTTAAAGAAAAGAAGAAAAAGAAACGGCCAGGGCCCTTCTCGCCAAGTTCCCCAAAACTCACCTTTTGCCCACCGAAAAGGCCTTGGCTTTGTCGATGGACACCCACTTGTTCTTCATACAGGTGCCCAGGCCTCAGCCGTGGCCATGGCGACTGGGGAGGATATGGGTGTGTCTTTTTTTCGAGGGACCTCTTCTTTGGTGGCTATAAAACCACAAGGAAAACCACCAATTTGGGGGAACCCCCCAAAAAAGCAAAAAACATACCCATATGGAACACAAGAAACCTTCAACTGCCTTGACCCTGGGGGGCGCTCGAAGAAATCACGTTCCAGGCAGTTTGCTCCAGGCCTAAGAGCTGGAAGGTGTGGAGATCCTTTTTGTTCAAACTGCCCGAGCCCCCGGGTGCCTCGGTGCCTCGTTTCCAGATGCCTCTTTTGTTTTCTAGATTCCAAGAGCTCTGGGAGTCAAATGTTCAAAGGCAGCTTGTGGATTCCAAGGCCCCGCTGCCTCTTTCGTAGTCTGCATCTGGACCAACCCCCAACCCCCAACCCCCCACATGAAAAAAAAACAAAAAGCAAAAAAACACCAAAACCCCCCCTTCCCCCCCTCCCCACCCTTCCCCCCGCGTCAATCGGGTGGCGGCGACCTGGGCTTCCCGGGCCGATCTTGGCCATGGCCCCCAGCGCGGCGTCCAGCTCGGAGCTGGGCACCGAGCCCTTGGCCTTCACAAAGTCGAAGACCTGGCGATGGGTCAAAAGCCCGTAATCTTAGTGAACATCCCAATCCCCACCAAAATAGACTAAAATGGGTGGTGCACCTACCACAAAATGATACC
The DNA here is from genome assembly GCA_963377175.1 of Effrenium voratum. Classification (NCBI taxonomy): domain Eukaryota; class Dinophyceae; order Suessiales; family Symbiodiniaceae; genus Effrenium; species Effrenium voratum. Next base: position 58,879 of record CAUJNA010000149.1, read on the forward strand.
ATTGGTTTTGACCCACAGCCACCTGAAAGGGTCGCCGCGCGAGCGCCTCGAGGGGGAAATATCAGACACCCCAAAAGGCCCCGAACCAACCCCCCCGCCAACCGCCAAAAAAAAAGGTGGAAACCGAAGTGTTCCCTGTGGATTCATTGAAGGACACGAAAAAGGTGTCTTTTGTTTGGTGGAGTTGACCCCCCCCCAAATCTTGCTGGTTCCATAGGCAGAAATGAGAATTGGAATGAACCGCATGCATGCCTTAGACCTCCCAGAGAAAAAGCGAAGTGTTCTCTGTGCATTTCCTGAAGGAAATCCAACAACGGGCTCCATGGAGTTCTCTTTGGCGTCCCTTTGACGAGCAAAGTGACCCAACAGGACACCTATGCAGTGTGGATGGCGAGTTAGTCAAATGCAAGGAATATCATACGGACGACTAAGACACTATGTGTTGATGCAACAAAGCGATTTCCCAGCCGAGAAAGCCACTTGGGTCCACTGCATGGTGCATCTCTTGTGCCCCATCTTGCGTATGCCTTGCTTGAAGGGCGCAAATCAGAATAGGGATACCTTGCAGTGAGAGGTTCTTCTTCAGCCATGGCCATCTCTCTGGCCCTCGCCGCCTTCCCAGCTGGCCTGGACTTCCGGACTCCCGCTCCTGCAGTACTCCTCCCCTTCCGCTGTGAGCTTCCAGCCTCAGGGAACCCATGGGCCTGTCCCGTGTTTTCCTGAAGTGCCTCACCAAAATTGGCTGGCTGTGTTTCGACTTTACACCCTTCAATTGAGCCAAAAAGGAGCTCTCAATTTCGAAACACAGCCACGATCTTGACCTTGCTTCTACACGTATGCCGGATGATTCTTGCCAGCATCGGCCACGCATGGACATCACAAGTTCCTCATTCTTCAGGTTCCCATGTGTCTGTGGGTCAAAACCAGGTACCCAACATGGAACCCTGGAACATTGAAACATGGACTAAAGCCTGCGGTCCCGTAGTGGTTTCAGTTTGACCCATACCCATGTGAGCAGTCTTCATGTCTGTGGTCCAATTGATGGCCAGAAGTGCAGACTCCATGAAATCAACTAAAGTTGCAACGCAACATCACGCACACATACACACATGCGCACAAAACAAGACAAGTACACGGGAGTAACAGGGGTTCGGGGGGGGGGGGGAATCATCCATCTCCTTTTGGTTGCCCTTCGGGGAAGCTGACAATATCGTGCTATCTAGCACCCCAATACACGAAGCACTGACACAAGCACTGTACACAGTGGGCCCATGTTTACCTATATACTTCAGTGTAGGACCCCCTTGAGCAAGAACCCAAAGATTAAAGGAAAACGACTGGCGGCCTGCACGAGAGGTAACTTGAACGGGGGCTGAGTCCATACCGGACAGCTTCAAAGCTCCGGCCTTCGCGCTTGGAGGCTTCTGCAGTGATCTGCTCCTAACATAGCACTTGCGCATCCCACGGGGTTGTCCCCAAGTGCCCTGAACAAAAAGGGAAGGCTTGAATGTACCTTCTAAATTCACTTGGCCGCCCCCCCCTTCCTCCCAGATGATCAAGTGTTCGAACTCAAGCATGAGTTGTGTTGGCAAGAGTTGGGCTGATGACATGCAATCTCACAAGTGGAACATGTTAAGCACTACATTGACTCGCAGGCAACCTGCCAGCGCTTTGAGCAAGGATCACACTCAGCACGAGACCAAACAAGTGCGGCCTTGGGCTCTTTTAGAATGCGACAATCTGCCTTCTTGTCCATTCACATGTGTCAAAATGCCACCAACCACCTGTCTTGCTCAACAGTCCGAGCAACCTCTCAAAGCATTCTACCCAGCTCAAATGATTCGTGTTTCCTACTAGCTCACTGGCGGATGAAGGCCCTGGCTCTTAAACAGGAATGCATGCTGCACCCCCGCGTCTGCGTGCAAACGAGGCTGTCTGGGTCTGCGCATGCAAATGGAGCCCGCTTCTAGGTGGCTGCGCCTAAACGGCTGTAACTAGAAAACAACCTTACATGCGTCTCTATATGTGCATTGCTATGTGCATACATAATTACATACGCACATATATTGTCTATACATATATATATATATACACCTCGCAAAGACAAACCACATCTCAAAGTCCCACATGGTGCTGTTTAAGCGGGCCAAAAAGGGAAACATAAGGACCCCTGTGTCAGAAGGCATTCTATCAGTCTATCAGGTTCCACTTTTCTCAGGCGGCCGCATTGAATCCTCGGTTTCGGAACTCATGCGTGGCCCCTTTCTCAGGGCTGAAAGGAGCCTCAGCGCCTTCCTCCATTTCGGTCGGCCAGCTGTTTGTGCCGCCTTGCGCCGTTGGCCTTTGGGTTTCAAGAAAACGCGCCTCGGACTGCAAGGACTTGATGGCGCCCACTAACGTCTCATGGTCCCAGCCTCAAATCGCAAGCGCGCCATGGACAATGCAAAAAAAAGGAAAAACAGTGAGAAGTGTCACCTCCAATCAGTGAAATTGCTTTTGTCCTCTCGACTCTTCATTTACTTCTTTCCTGTGAGGAGACTGTGGTATCAAATCAATGTCCCTATCCGGCCCGTAAGAATGTCTCGTCATACAAAGCCACCTCCCCCCCCCCCGGCCCGCAAAAAAAAAATGCAACGAATTACAAGCATCGAAGCCTACTTTCTGGACGGGTCACTGAATTTCCATTGAAAAGTTGCAATTTAGAGGCGGGCTCCCAAGAAACTGCCACTTTTGGAGGCTCTAAACACTTGTGTGCATGTGTGCGTGTACGAATGTGCGCGTGTACGAGTGTGGGCATGTGTGCGGGTGGGCGGGCGTGCGGGCGTGGGCGGGCGGGCGGGCGTGCGGGCGGGCGGGCGGGCAGGCGGGCGGGCGGGCGGGCGGGTGGGGGTGGCTGGGTGTCCGCGTTTGTTGGAAACCCGTTTGCAGGTCGTTGGACGGGAAACCAACAGGAACCCCACAATCTCCGGGGTCCAACCACTTTTTGCGACGCAGACCATGTCTTGGCACCGAGGCCTTTCTCTTCACAGAGCTTCTCGGAGTCCTCGAAGCCCCCGTTCGCCTGCGAAGGCCCAGCCGAGGTTTTGGGGGGCGAGGGGGGGGGGTTGGCACCCCTCAACTCGTCTTAACCTCGATCAACAACCCCCGACAAATGGTTCTGGGCTCATGTTCACGGAGACCTGTTTGATGAATCGGGGGGGGGGTTAATCTGAAGGGTTCACAAGTCCATGAACAAATGATCATGGCGATGCCTCCAAAAGTTTCCATGGTCTCCGCTTTTTGAGACATACCCGACAAGACCTGGTGGCACAGGGCTTGGGAGACCGAACGCGACGATAACCCTTGGACATTGTCCGAAACGCAGGTCCTCAGTCCTTGATCTGCCAAACATGAGGATTTGCTCCATGGGTCAAGGGATCAGAATGAAGTCTCTCGAAAAGCTGCGTGGTCAACATCCAAAGCCGATGCAGCTTGCCTCGATGTACTCAATCAGCTGTTTCCTCATTGCCGCAGCCATCGCTGCCTGGTAGGCAAGCTGGCTCATGCTGTCAGCCAACACAGTAGCCTCGAGGTGGCGTCTAACCCACGAGCCCTGACGCGCGCAAAGGATTGATTCGACATTTCAGCAGGGATCCTCCATGCGGCTTTGCCCAAGAAACCTTCCCATTGGAGCCAAGCCAGCCTTTGGGCCGCCGGCCGGCCAGCCGCGAAGCCTAGCCGCGGGTGCCCGCGGCCTCTGCCCCTAGCTGGCAGCCCAACGCGCGGGTCGAGGCAAAATTATGGTATTTGATCCAGATCCAGGTTTTATCCAGCTCCAAACAAGGCAAGCTCCAAACAAACAAAAGCCGAGTCATCATGCCGGCCTGCCAAAAATGGTCCCAGCAGCCATGAAGGTTCAGAAGCTGACTGCGCACAACTTGGCGATGCACGACTGCGATCACTGCAAAAGTCCTTGCGAACGACTTCCCGGCAGAAAGCAGCTGTGACACGATCTAGGCAAGCGCAAACCTCACCCCCAACCCGCGGATTTTCTCACAGCTCCGCTGACTCCACCCGTGCTTGGATGTCATGCTCCCTCTGCCAGGCGTCCGGTAGCCTGAGGCAGCAGCGAAAGTCAGTCAGTGTCCCCTCAAAATTGGAAGCCTTGAGCCTCACACTGGGGGCCAATCTTCAAACTTGCAAAATCAATGCCTGCACGTTCAGGCTCACACTGACTGCAGTGACTGGCTGACAGGATAGTGAGTATAAAGTGAGCAGCTGCTTACATGGTGGGATTGGCCAGCACAAAGACAAGAATCGAAATATGACCATTTGGGGATGTACGAAATAGCAGCAGCAAACTGATAATTTCCCATCTCAGCCCGTGTGCCACCTTCTATGTGGCGGCCCTCTCCGATGTCCATTTCGCATATCCCAGATCTCTGCATCCTTTTTGCCGTTGAACGCTTTGTATGCAGTTTTGTGATGGCACATTCGGCAGAAACAACAAGCCTATGCCGGGCACCGAACCTGCCCAACTGCCTCGGATTCTTGAAGGAATTCTACCTGTGACAACCAGAAGACTACAAGACTGGCTTCAAGTCGACCAGAATCATTTGATTGAAGAATCTGGATGCATCCAGGCCACTGCTGAGCCAAGGCCGCCCGCTCGGATTCTTTGGAGCGCGCCAGGATGTCTCAAGCGCTCGCTGGCTGGGAATGGCCACACGCTCAATGTAGTATTAATATATATATATATATGTGCACATGCGCGCACACCTACCTACTCTTGTACATAGAGTTGAATTTAACATAACATAATATAAGAAACCATAATATAATTTGATACAACATAATGTGATATATTACATATATATATATAGAACACGTATGTGTACATGTGCAATGATCCACATATTTGCCAGACCCCCTACAGAACCGTTGTATTATTGAAACCCTTTCAGCATTCGGGGGCCGATGGTCACCTCTACCCGCATGTAAACAGCACATGCAAGATATGCAAGATCAAACTATTGAGGCCAATGAACCAAGGAAAACATAATGGGCGAGCCCCAAAGAACAGGAGTTGCCCACTTCCCAGCACTCAACTTATTTCCTTCTGCTGTTACTGCGGTCCAACCAATTAGTAGAATGCCAGGCGAAATGCAAACGACAAGCATCCCCCAACCACCATACTACCAACCCAAGCACGAAACACGACCACCGGCAAATGGGTCACCAGCGAACCGCAAACACTTTCCCTACTCCGCAGAGCCAGGGGCTGGCAACTCCAAACGCAAGCTGACCTTTTCCCTAACGAACCGTCACAGTTTGGGAGACCAGTCCAAACACCACCTATGCTTCACAAATACTCAACTGTCATTTACAGTTTGGGAGATAGTTCTGACACCTTGCTACTCACAAACTCTTCGCGTGATTCAATGTCCGATCAAAAACAGGTATGGTCTAGGATTCGCAAAGTTGGCAGGGAATCCCCAAGAGCCCCCCAACTCGGGTTGGCGCCCCTTACAGTTTGCGTAAATGCCACGCTGCTGGCCAGCGCACGACCCGGTTTCAACCGCCAGAGTGGATTGCTTGGCCCAGGGGCTTGTCTTCATAAACCGCTCAGCGCCTGTCACATGATAAGCACACCTAGGCGGTAGGTGCTCAGCACTGCACACAACGCCCGCCAACGACGAGCGCACCCGATCAGTTTAGCACCGCGCACGCCTCCCAAATCATAAGCTTCTGCGCATGCCGACTGCTTTGCTGGCTTCTTGACTGACGGCTGGGTGTCTTCAGCCCCCAAAAAGGGATCCCGGAACCCGCAAAAAAGGCCGAAAGCCCCAAGGCCCCTGCACAAGCCGCTAAAACACAGTGTTTCAAAGTGTTGTTCGCTTCTGGGATGTCTTGGGGGGGTGTTCAGCAGCAGAAGCAGGGTGGTGCGCCTTATAGTGGTTGATCTAGACACCCACTGTTCGGGCAAAGCCGAATCCCAAAATACGCCTGCGCGCGTCATCTTACTGCCTCACAATTTCCTCTTGCGCTGATGTTTGAAGCAACATAATATGTCGCTTCAAACATCAGCGCAAGAGTGCGGCTTGGTGGCAAAGGTAGGGGACCCAAAAAGATGGCGGTTGCTTGGGTTGCGAGGTAAGGTGAAAATATGGCGCCCTCCAGGAAGACAAAAAAAAACAAAAACGCCCGGGCAGGGAACCCCAAGTCGCCTTGGCCCAGCTGGAGGACTTCCATCATCAGCTGGTAGCAGCCCTAGCGGAAAGTTTTTGAATGCCGCACCTCCTCCCAACTTTAAGACCGAAAAGAGGTGAAAACGAGCGACGCCATGGCAGTTGGCATCAGACCGAAATGGCCAGCAATTGTTCAGCTTGGAAATGACTCTACGCGTGAGGACGCCGCGAGCATCCTCTGACCCTCCAATCCGAACAAACAAACTACCATGAAGGATCACACAAACACAACTAAGCACCCCCCCAAGCCCTCCCAGAAATCGCCCAAAACACCAAGGCTCCCACAACCTCCAAGACAAGAAACCCAGCGCCCCCCCCCAAACCGACTCCCGCTGCACCCTCCCACCTGTATCATGCCCTGCTGGCAAGCCAAGAGAGCCAGGCCCAGCAGTCCCCGCTGCCGCTTCACGCTGGGCTCCTTCCAGCGCATCCGGCGCGTGATGCGTTTTGTTGGCGCGCTGAAATTTGTGCGTTGGCGTGCGTTGGCGTGCGTGACGCGTTTTTTGCAGGTCAACTCCAGATCAAAACCTCGGGCTTGAAGCAGGGACTGTTACTAAAGGCTGGTGCCGCTGCGAGTGTGGTCCTCCGTAACCTTACGCCCCAGGCACCTTCGTGACCTTGTCTTGGCCCTGGCCCCGACTGGCAAGCGGTGCCATTTCCTCAAATCTTCCATGGAGCTTTGCAAAGGCCACCCGACTTGTTGCGAATGGGATGCCATTTCCTTTTGGATGCGCGCTTTGCTGAAGGTACCCTTCTCAGGTTGGTGTACAGGGAAAAGGAAAACGACCGAGCGAGTCTGGAACAAACCCTTGGGGAACCAAAGAACCAACACGGGCGTGCCTTTTCTGGGTCCCCTTTCTTGTGGTTTTAATAGGAACCTCCCTCAAAGAAGACACGCCCACAAGGGCTCACTGGATTAGGGACATCTAGAAAACCGACCATTCGACCTCAGCATGCCTGACCACCACCCCTCCAGTCAGCCCGTCCGTCTCCTGAGCAGCTGGACCTTCCCATGCGATCTCTCAGAGGACAGGGTTGGTTGAAAAGGACAAGTGAGGCGTTCTTCACAAAACGGTCCAACCAATCTTGGCTGTCTCCGGACACCGGCGCCCATCAAGCTGACCTTTTTCAAAATGGGGGTCACCCCGTTTTGAACACCCCCCACATGAGTCGATCGCGGAAACGAGGAATCTCCAGGCAAAGGACTGAAATAAGTATGATACAAGCCACCACAGCTGTTAACTCACGCATTGACAGCCTCACACTTCATTAAAAAAAAAACACAGTTTTGTTTTAAGAAACAAAAAACAGCTCGGGCACAACGCGCCTGCGTCAGTCTTCAGCCAGTCCTCCGTGGGATACTACAACTGTAGCATGCAAGGATGGTTCGCACGTGTACGTCAGATGTCAGCCCCAAACCAGCTAGTCTCAAAATGCTATATTGGGGTGTTTTCCATAGCAGTCAAGAAGATCAAGGGGAGCAACAATTTAATTTTTAGCAGTTAAGTGGGGATTTCACTCTAAACCACAATAAGCAAACATGTAAAATGGTTCCCAACCATGAAGAAGATGCTATTGACAGCCTAAGCCTTGGCTGAAATTGTTGTGCAGCGATGACGGCCATCTAGGTAGTCTCTACAAAACCAAATGCCTCTTCAAACAACAGTAAGTTGCACTCAATCAGCTGTCTCTGAAACAAGCGTGAGCTTATCATGAGGGCTCTTTGACCCATGGCTGGGCCGTTGGAATTCATCCAAACTCCATGCCTGGCTGTTCCTCGCCCTCTCGCAACGTTCACATCCGCAGCGATGCGATTGTGGCTAACAAACACCAGCGTCTTTTTTGGTGCCTCAACCACAAGCAAGCTCAAGGCATCTAAGGCGAAGCCTCATGCAAGAAACTGTGCCAAGTCGCGCTCGCTGGTGCATTTGGGATCAGCACACTTGAGACACTGTCTGACATGCGGCTGTCATGGCCATCCTCGAAACAATGTGTATCAACATTGTGAATTTCCTGCAGCAACTCAGGGGTTAGAACGTGATTTTTCGCAACCGCCCTTGGGTGTGCTTCCACCCAAGGAACGGAACTCGGCGTTCGCAGCGTTCGCTCCTCCGGGATGGTCTGCCGCACTCCGTTCTCCAGGAACTGCACCGTCACAGTGCCCTCCTCAGGGCCTCAGTCCGAGTGACACCTTACCCAGATCTCAGGCTCCGTCGGTGCGCGTTTGCGGGTTTCTTTGTCAAAGGAACCGGAGAGAAACAACACCATTTTGGGAGTTCCCCTTTTCCAGAGGTACAACTGGTATTGAAACCATTTCGGTCTCCGTTTACGGAGACACCGGGGATAGGGGTAGAGGGCCGTAATCGTGAGCTCCCCCATGACAACAAGCCTCGGATGTTGCCGAGTGGCCTCCGTGGAAATGAATGGTTTAATTATATTACAAATGCGCTCACCATTGTGATCATGAGACGAGGGAAAGGCAACCACGGTCATAAGCAGCTTGCTTGGTGACGCTTTGATCCGGTTGCAAATCAGCAATGACGCACTTCCGATCCATACAGAGAGGAAGTTAGCCCTGAAGCCGCATACTCGCATTGACTTGCTATTGTCTTGCACGCCACAACCTTTCCTGAAAAGCGCAAAGCCAGGCATTCGCAGGGAGGCGTCAAGAGACAAATGTTCAGGAGATTCGATGTTCCTCACCCTGCTCTTTGGCAGTCCCTTGGAAGTGACAAGCAGCCTCTCGCGCCTTGGCCCCGAGCAGGGCGACAGCACCCGGCACTGCTTCGGCGCTTTGCTCCGCCCGGTCTTTCCGTCTTTGCGCTTTGCCTGTGAGCTGTCGGGTAGGGGGCGGGTTCTGAAGCCCGCTCCCAATTTGGGCAGAACCAATGCCTGAGCAATGTTGTCTGTGAAGCAACGAGACAAAAAAGCTGGGGTGTTGCGTACATATATGTACATACGTGCAAACGTGCAAATAGATAGATCACGTGTACTTTAGTGGGCTGCGGTGGAAGAATTTGGCTCATAGTTCCGAACCTTGCGCATATCACCCCCCAAAATCCTGCAAGCTTTGGGCAAAGTAGAAGCTGTGGTCTGCCATTGGTAGCTGTGACTTCTTTCAGATCAGCAAGCCTCAGATGCACCTCTTCATTCTGTGAACAGGTCGATGCTTGCTCCAGCCTTGTAGTACGCCTCAGTGATCTCGGCTAGCTGAATCTCCTGGGAACCTGGCAGACGAGTCACTCGCTTCGCAGTTCGGGCGCAAAGGTCCCCCAAAGAGGCCATCTTGAACGGCCGCGCCCTCTGCGTGTGTGTGTGTGTGTGTGTGTGTGTGTGGTGTGTGTGTGTGTGTGTGTGTGTGTGTGTGTGTGTGTGTGTGTGTGTGTGTGTGTGTGTGTGTGTGGTGTGTGGGTTGCGTGGGTGCGTGGGTGCGTGGGGGCGTGGGTGCGTGGGTGCGTGGGTGCGTGGGTGCGTGCGTGCGTGCTGCGTGCGTGCGTGCGTCGTGCGTGCGTGCGTGCGTGCTGCGGCGGGCTGGGCGGGGGACGGGGCGGGCCGGGCTGGGCCGGGCCGGGCCGGGCCGGCGGGTCGGGCCGTGCGCGGGGCCGGGGCCGGGCGGCGGGGCGGGCCGGGGCGGCCGGGCGGGCCGGGCGGGCCGGGGCGGGCCGGGGCGGCCGTGGCGGCCGGGGCGGGCCGGGGGCGGGGCTGGGGGGGCGGGGGCGGTGGCGGGAGGCGGGGGCGGGGGGGCGGGGGCGGGTGGCGGGGCGGGCGGGGCGGGGCGGGGCGGGGGCGGGCGGGGGCGGGGTGTGGCGGGCGGGGCGGGGGGCGGCGGGTGGGCGGCGGCGGGGTCGGGGGGCGGGGGGGGGGCGGGGGGGCGGGGGGGGGGGGTGGGGGGGGGTGGGGGGGGGGCGGGCGGGCGGTGGTGGCGGGGCGGGGCGGTGGTGAGCGGGGCGGGGCGGTGGTGGCGGCGGGGCGGTGGTGCGTGGCGGGCGGTGGTGGTCGGGGCGGGGCGGTGGTGGGGGTGGCGGGGCGGGCCGGGGCCGTGGGGGGCGGGGCGGTGGCGGCGGGGCGGGGCGGTGCGGTGGGGCGGGGCGGTGGCGGCGGGGGCGGGGGCGGGGGCGGGGGCGGGGGCGGGGGGGCGGGGGCGGGGGAAAAAATACATAAAATGGCACTTCTAGCCTGAAAATTATTTTGAACAAGTATAGACACATTATAATAAATTACCTTATTCATTTACAATAAAACCCCTCAATATTACATAAGGTTAATACATCATTATCATCTATTAACCTTATCTAATTTACCAATCATTGTTCCTCAGCTTGTATCTTTCCTAAATTATGTTGATGCTTTGTTGTTTTAAGATGTCTTCCAAAATGCCCTTGACTTATTGAACAATTGCAAACATCACAACTAACAATATATTTATTTCTCCTATAAGTCCTTTCCAGTTTCTTTTTTCTATACTCCTCATCGTTTTCATATCTAATTCTTTGTTCCTCGTTCATTCTCTCCCTATGTCTATTTTGATAGTCTCTTTGAGCTTTTAAACACTTATCACATCGCATATTATCACCACTGAAACTTTCCTTAGACTTATCATTTTTACACTTTGAACACTTTTTCACTGCTTCCATCCTTATCATAGAACTACCGTATTTCTTTAAAGGCGTTTCCACGACTAAGAAAGAGACAAGCAAATCAAGAAAAAATAAAATATTTCAATCTTTACAAACTATAAGTACAGTATAATTATAACATATAAGATTTTACATGTTGTTATTATATTATGATTATAATTTCAGTACAGGATAATAATTTAATTGACAAATCTTTCTTCTTTCATACATCATTTTAAAAATAATATTAATATCTCTCAATGTATTTTGAATATTAAACTTTTTACTTTCAATAAATAATTTGATATTTTCTTTAACATCTTCTCCTTTCTCTTGACTATATCCCAACATCCATAATATATCATAAATCATTTCATATTTTTTCTTACTGATTTTAAGAAACTGTTTAACATAATCATAAGGTGGTATTTTATTTACAGTTAGAAATATTAAAATCTCATCTTCTACATTTCTATTATTTATTCTTTTTATTCCCAACAGACATTTGATTAAAAATTGATTATCTCTCCAAGTTTTACAATTTTCACATTCGACTTTTTCATCCATTGAATAATTAATAATATTATTCACTATTTCATTAGGTAAATTTAATTTATACAATTCCATATTTTCTTTTTTGAAGTGACAACAATCATAGCATTTTTTATTGATATAATTATTGATTTTATCACCGTTCATTTTCCTCTTATTATATTAAGGTTTTAAATCTTTAAGTATATTTTCTAAAAAGTCACTTAAAGAAATAAACACATTAAATTTATATAGTATAGTATTATGAAACATGTTATAGATTATCTGTTGAATAATGATAAAGCGGAAATTCCAAAAAGAGGAACCAAGGAATTAAAATCAATAATTATAGATGGTAGAAAATTTAGATACAACAAAGAAAAACCTATCTCGAATGTTTTGAACAAGAAATTAAAATCAGAAGCAAGAACTAATGAGTATAATAGTTATGCAACAAAAACATTGCGCTCAACATACCTAAAACAAAGAATGAAAAATGCAATGACAAAATATGCAATCAAAAATAAATTCCAAGTAACAGACCAACAATCAGCTTTCAAAAGTTATGCTAATTCTATAAAACTAGTAAATAAACATTTTCAAGGTGAAAAGGCACTATCAATGATACACCACCAAAAAGATAGACTTTTAACCTTTTTGAAAACTAATAGAGCTATGAAACTGAATATAAGGGCAGAAGGTTTATTTTATCATTATTATGATGATGATGGAGTAATAAAACATACAGAGATACTTTATAATTTACCTGCTACAAGGTCAAACATTTATAATGAAACCGATTTGGATGAAGCAATTGAAAAATCAATCAAAGAGATTTTATTGAACATAGAAAAGTTAGAAGGTTCAGCATCTAATTTAAAATTTATAAAGATATTATCAATAACAATCCATTATGACAAATATGACCCAACTAGGGCGGGTAGTTATATAGATTTACCAGAATGGATTAAACTAAAAAAGGCATGTATTAATATCAAAAACAAAGATAACAAATGTTTTAAATATAGTGTTCAAAGTGTAGTGTTTGATATAATTAATAAATCAAATTCCCAAGAAATGTTCCATTACAACAAATTAAATGACAATATCTTAAACTGGGAAGGTGTTAAATTTCCAACTGGTAATAAAGATATTGAAAGGTTTGAAGAAAATAATAGTAAGTTAGTTTCAATCAATGTTTATGAAATTGATGATACTTTGAATGAAAAGAAAATTATAATTGATTACAGAACTAAAACAAGAGATGCTAAACATCAAATAAACCTTTTGAAAATTGAAATCAATAATAATAATCATTATGTAGTTATTAAAAGTCTAAGTCGTTTAATGAACTGGCAAACAAACAAAAATGACCAACCAAAACATTATTGTCATTATTGTTCTCATGCCTTTACTAGAAAGGATTTATTAACAAAACATTATGAAACTGGTTGTATGGCAACACATGGACAACAGTTTAAATTACCAAAAGAAGGTAGTTATATTGAATTTGAAAAATACAATACAAAATTAAAATGTCCATTTGTTGTTTATGGAGATTTTGAGTGTATAACTGTAAATTCAAATAATGGCATCAAGGGCACGTATCAGGAACATAAACCATGCGGTTATATGTTGAATGTTGTAAATTCTATTGATAATACAAGTCAACCTTTTTTATACCGTGGAGAGGATTGTTTAGACCACTTTGTAAATAAATTAAGAGAAATTAAAAAAGATATTTTTGATAAAATGAATGTTAATAAACCAATGGATATTACAGATGAACAAGAAGCAGAATTTAGAAAAGCTACTGTATGTTCAATATGTAATAAGAATTTTAAACCAGAAGATACAAAAGTCAGAGACCACTGTCATTTTACCGGTATTTATAGAGGTTGTGCTCACGAAAAATGTAATTTGGATTATTCATTTAGATATTTCAAGATACCAGTATTTTTTCATAATTTAAAAAACTATGACTCTCACTTAATAATAGGCAAAGCAAATGAAATAAATAAGGAATTGAACGAAAATAAGAGAATAGATGTAATAGCACAAAATAGCGAAAAGTTTATTACATTTTCATTTGGTTCATTACAGTTTAAAGATAGCATGGCTTTTCTCTCAGCATCTTTGGATAAATTAGTTAAGTTAAATAAATATGACATAGTAGGTAAAGATGAACATGATAAACCTATATATAAAAAGCGGAATGACTGGAAGGATAATTTCCGATTTTCATCAGCAAATCCATATATTAGAAATAAAACCGATTTAGACTTATTAACTGAAAAAGGAGTTTATCCTTACGACTACATGAATTCATTTGATAAATTCAATGAATCGCAATTACCGAATATAGAAGACTTTTACAGTAAATTATATGAAGAAGGTATAACAGATACACAACACACAAGGGCAAAAGTAATATGGGATAATTTCAATATCAAAAACCTAGGTGAATACCATGATTTATATTTGATGACAGATGTTTATTTGCTTAGTGATGTTTTTGAAAACTTTAGGGATATGTGCTTAAATTATTATGGTTTAGACCCTGCTCATTACATAACATTACCTAATTATTCGTGGTCTGCCTTCTTATCTCTTACTGGTGTTAGACTTCAACAAATACATAATAAAGACATGTATGAAATGATTGAAAAAGGTCTTCGTGGCGGGATGACTCAATGTGCTCATAAAAAAGTAGAAGCAAATAATAAATACATGAATGAACAATATGACTTGTCAAAACCATCAAGTTATATAAGTTATTTAGATGCTAATAACTTGTATGGTCTGGCTATGAGTAAAAAACTACCGTTTGATAATTTCAATTGGTATTTTTCAAGGATGGATGAGAAGAAAGTATTAAGTTATAGCGATGATGATGACAAAGGCTATATTTTAGAAGTTGATTTAGAATACCCAAAAGAATTACATGATTTACATAGAGATTATCCATTAGCACCAGAAATTATGAGTGTTAGTGAGAATATGCTTTCACCAGTTCAAAAAGAAATACATAAAAAATATTATGGAAAAGATGCATCTGATGAAAAAACAAATAAACTAATATTAAATGTTATGGATAAGAAAAAGTATGTATTACATATATCAGCATTGAAGTATTATTTAGAGCATGGATTAAAACTAAAGAAAGTCCATAGGGTAATTAGTTTTAATCAAGCAGATTTCTTAAAACCATACATTGATTTCAATACCGAAAAACGAAAGAATGCTAAAACTGAATTTGAAAAAGATTTATTCAAATTATTAAATAACGCTGTATATGGAAAAACACTCGAAAACGTTCGTAATCACAATGACTTCAGACTAATCAATACACCTGAACGCTTCCAGAAATTAGTAAATAAACCATCATACAAACATAGACACATTATAAATGAAGATTTAGTGGTGGTAGAACTTGAAAAGGCAATGGTAGAATTAGATAAACCTATTTATATGGGTCTATCAATTTTAGATTATTCTAAAATTCATATGTATTCTTTTTATTATGATGTATTAAAACCTAAATATAACGATAAAATAAAATTAGCATATACTGACACTGATAGTTTTATTATCCATGTTGAAACTGATGATATTTACACAGATTTTAAGCTTATAAATCAACATATGGATTTTTCAGATTATCCTAAAAATCATGAATGTTATAATGCTTCTAATAAAAAAGTTCTTGGGAAAATGAAGGATGAGTTATCAGGGAAAATAATGACACACTTCATAGGATTGAAACCTAAATCATACTGTTATAAAGTGTATGGAGAAGATGAAGAACATAAGAGGAGCAAAGGCATTGTTAAACATAAAGTGGCGACCTGTTTAAACTATGACAAGTATGAAGAAACATTAAATGGTGATTTGAAGGATAAAGTTGAATTTAACACTATACGCTCAAAAAACCATCAAATATATAGCATTAATCAAGTTAAGTATTCGCTTAGTAATTATGATAATAAAAGATATTGGTTAGATAATTGTAGCAGTTTACCGTTTGGACATTATTCAATTAACCAATAAAATTTCGTGCCTATTGTATTTTTTACTTAATCCATCCAATTTATAATAGCGATTATTAAGTAAATCCATACCTACAAGTATTACCTTATATTTTCTCTCACTCCACACGGAACGGCTCTCTTTCTTAGAAACAAAATTTCCCTTACCTTTGTTATAAACTTTAACAGAATCTCCCTCAGCCACTTTAGGATACTTTCTATTATGCTTTTCTTTCAGTATTTGGTTTGCTCTAACATCTAAAACATTGTCTAAATCGTGTGCTTTGTTTGGTGTTGTTTGTGTGCTACTATGTATTTGACTACTATTATATTTCTTCAGTGATACTTTCATCATTTCAACCCATGACCCTTTATGATGACGAAGTCTATCACTAATCATTTTCTTAATTGTTCTAATCATTCTCTCCGCTTGTGATGCATGAGTTTTAGTAATAATTAATTCAATTCCTTCACCTTTCAAATAATTCTGTATCTTCTTACTATTTAATGCTCCTTCGTCATCACTATATATACTAAGTGGATAGCCTAGAACTTTAAAACATTCCAACATAGCATTGAAAAAAGTATCAATATCATTATTTTCCATTGGAACTATATGACACTTTTTACTGAAAATATCGATACAAACAAAACCAAATTTAGGTTGATTTTTAACATCAACTCCAACGTCATTTAACAAACTTGACATGAGCATTAAATCAATTTGGAATTCATATTTTGGAAAAGGTGCCGTGTATGAATTGTAGTTCTTATAATTTCTTGTTTGCTTGTTTGGTTGAGATTTCAACCATTTAGAAACATAATCTAATGTAAAACCTGCTTCAACTTTATTCGCTTTTTCATATAAATCTCTAACAGAACCGAACCCCTCATCAATATTGTAATATATCTTTTTTAAAATTTCATCCTTATCTAATTTCCTACTCATTATAAATTACATGATATTATTTTTTGAATAATATCAAACAATTTAAAAATTACATGATATTATTTTTTTAATAATATCATACAATTATACTAAATGCTTTTGACATTTCTTAGACTTCTTATGTTTTGATAAATTTGATTTACAACTCAATTGACATCCGCAAATATCACAAATACATGTTTGTTTTGTCTTTTCTTTATAGTATGTTTTAAAATAGTTATCATCATTTGGTTTCCTATTGTAGTATCCGTTATCCTGTTTTCTCCATTCAGCATTTTTTGTCTTCGGTTCTTCTTCTGATGATATGTCGCTTGTTTCTGAACTAATAAATTCATCATTTCCTATACTGTTCCATAACATATCAAACATATCATTAGTCATTGTCATTTTCACGCCATTATCAACAAAATATGACGGCATTATATTTTATATATAAAAGGTGATTATTCTTTAAGTGACTTTTTATTATTTTCCTCCAATTAGACTTTTATTTTATTATTATTATTTTATTTTTATTATCATTATTTTATATTTTTTTCTTTATTCTTATCTTTATCCTTATCTTCATCTTCACTTTCAGCATCAGTAGGAACAGGGATGTCAGTAGGTGGAGCTATTTCATAATTAACATTTTCTTCTGATGATGATGAATTAACAGTATGCGTTGAAGAACTATTAACAGTGATAGGTGGAGAACTATGAACACTAACAGGTGGTTCTGTGTTTAAATCAACTTCCTCACTAACATTTGTATTCAACCAATTCATTATAGCAGTTGCTATATCATATGATGTTACTAATGAATTCATTGTTAAATTAACTAATAACTCAGAACCTTGAATTGTAGTTAATGTAGTGTGGTATGTTAAATGTGCTACTATTTGTCCTATACTAAAACCTGACCTCATCATAAATTCTATAATCCTCATCAACATAAATAATTTCTTTCTATATCTATCAATGTCATCATCATTTTTGTCATCATCATCATCATCGTCATCATCATATAAATCAGGGTCATATGTAAATGCTTCTGCTTCTGCTTCAGCCTTGGTTATCAATTTGCTTTTGAAACTCTTTGAAGAACCGCCTAATAGTTTTGTCATATCATCAAAATTATAAGTTTGTGTCTCTTTATCATTTGGTAGGTCTGTTTGTGTTGCCTTGTTTTCTTTGTTAAGCGTTTGTGTTGCCTTGTCTGCCATCAGAACTTCTGCGTTCATATATCTTTCTTTATTTTTATAATTCATTAAATCCATTTTATCAAAATCAAAATTATTCAACAACATATCTTTCTTGTATTTCTTCAGTATAACTGTTGTTTTTATTTTGTTTGTCATTGCTTGTTTAAGCATTTCATCATATGTGGGGCGTTTCCTTAACTCTTGCTTGCGGTTTTTAATCATTTTATATAATTATTGATAAAATATATAAATGATTTATTTAACCCTTTGTTGCTTTACCTTTTCCTTTCATAACTCTCCAATCTTCCATTCTTTTTCTTAGCAATTCATCATTTACTTTCGTCGTCCATTTTCCACTGTTTATGAGTTTCTCCACCAGTCCAACTAAATAAGTTCTACCTGTTTCCTTTTTTCCTTTGCCCTTTTTCTTTGTGTTTGAATATTGTTGTTCCTGTTCTTCAGTAAGTCCTGCTCCTCTTAAATGTAATTGAAATAATAAGTCTTCTTCTTTTACTGTGCTTCCTCTCCAATGGTTTATATCAGTTGAATAGTCAATGGTTTCCTTATGTGTTCTTGTTTGTCTTTGTTGGACTGTGGATGAACTGTCAGCGCTGTCCCTTGTTTGTTCTCTTCTTTCTTCATTCCTTGTCAGTAGTCCTCTTTGTGCCCCTTGTATCCGTTTAACTGCTTCATCTTCTGTCATAAGCGGTTCCAATGGTGGTAAGTCTTCAGTATCGCTTGATTTTGCGGTCATCATTGACTGGATACTTGGTCTTCTCCCCTCTTGTCCTTCTAATTGTCTTGCTCGTTGTGCTCGTTCGTGTAGGTCTGCTATTTGTTCGCTACTAACTCTTTTTGAAATTTGACTGATTTGTCGTTCGTGGTGTTCCTCTGCATCATCCATTGTGGCACTTAGTGTTTGTATTGAACCGTCTCTTAAATCATCCATTTCATCGTCTCTCGATAAATCAAAATGTTCTGTTTGATTTTCCCCATCTAACATTTTTTGAAAGCGTTGTTGTCTCAAATCTACTGTATTATTATCATACACTGTTCCTAATGGACTATCACGAAAATAATAAGCGTTTCTGTCTATTACATCTCTTATATTCTTATTTTTATATTCTTCCTTTGTAATTTCCTTTATCAGTTCATTATAAGACGGTCTTAATCTTAATTGAGATTTTAATGTTTTCATCTGCATATCATCTAATCTCATTATATGTAATTAATTAGATTATAATTTATTAATCTAATTAATTAATTTAATCAAAATTAAAATCCTTTCTTAATTGATTGATTATTCCTTTCTTCTTCTTAACCATTTCTGAATAGGATTTACCTGTTTCACTTGATGGATGATGTCTCAATTTTTCACTTTCCAACCTTTGGATTTCATTAAAATAAGCCTGTGCTTCTTCTTGATATCTTCTTTTATTTTGAAATACAACATAATCTTTTTTAGCGCTATGACGTTCTAATTGTTCTTGTAATTCTTTCAAATATGTGTAATTAGGTTGGTGTGCCTTGTTGTCTCCTTCATAATAGTAATGTTGAGTTGATTTATATTTATTCTTCTTTTTTGGTTTGTTTGTTTCAAAAACTGCTTTTCTATCAATAACATCACTGATATTCGGTTTGTCTTTATTTTGTGGTTCTGTTATTCTATTTACAACGTTGTCATAAATTTCTCTACGACGCATAAGCAATTGTTTTTTATCAATAATCATTATATAATAATAATTAGATTAAATAATTTTATTTGCTAAATTACTAATTTTCTGTTTATTTTTATTATCTCGTTCCATTTTAATATTATTGTAACGGTCTTTTGCAGTTTCAAACACTTTATTTGCTGTGCTTTCTATATGTTGTTTTAACCTTTCTTCAACTCTTCTTTCTATTTCTTGTTCATCCACTTTTGGAATATTATCTTTAACCTTTTCATATACATTATTCTCAAATTCTTTTGCTTGTTGTGGATGCATAATTTTTCTTCGAACAACTTTGTTAGGGTCTGGTTCTTTTTTAACTGGTATTCCATTACAGTTATGACGATATTTGAAAGTGTATTTTGTTAAATATTTTTTACATTTTGGACATTCCACTTTTTCAGTTGAGTATGTTTTAGATTTTAATTCTTGCTTTGGTTCGTGTTCTCTTCTTCTACTTTATTATTTTCTTCATTTATAATATTATTAGTTTCTACTTCTTTACTTTCTTCATTAATAATAGGTTCTTCTTTAATTTCTTCTACTTCCTTAGGTGCTTCATTATTTTCACTGCCTACGTCTATAATTTCAATATTTTTAACCATATAATTAGTATATGATAAATATTTATATTACAATATTTTAATATAATTTGTATATAATAAATAATTATATTAAAATATTATTATATGCTTTTCTAACCTTCAAAAAATGTTAAACTAAAACTACTTGTTGTTCCATTCATATTTAAAACTCTACCCGATGCATCAGTAAATCTAAAATGAAGTCTATTCAATGAACGCATACTAACATCATTAGCATCATTTAAAATTAGTTCATTATCATATATGAGGTTGCCGAATGATGTTAAAACTGGTACTTTCTTTATTATTGATGAAGTACCAAAACTACATAACTGGTTCCCATTAGAAAGTTCATTACAATGAATATAAATATTTTTAACAGGTAAAAATGATATAAATCCACTAACAAACGGGTCTGCAGTACTATTTACTTTTTCAGTAGTATTTCCTAAAATGTCATTAATACTATTAAGATAATCTCTATCATAATCAATACCAAAACTGTAATTTGTTTTTAATTCTTTATCTGTATGGATTATAAAAAAAATAAGAAATATAATTACAACTTATAGTTATATTATTTGTTTTTAATGAATAACTACAAGTAAAAAAATTACTGTTTCCATCAGTTCCATTAGTAGCAGTGTTCAATTTATTTTGTAATTCGGTTGCTAATTCACTACCTACATAACTACCTTTATCAGGTGCTACAATAAAATAATATACTGGTGCTCCTATTAATATCCCTCCTAATGTTAAATATAATCTGTTATTTAAATTATCTTCAATTGGATAAAATGAATTAGCGATAGATACTTCGTGACAAATCATTTTAGTATTTGGTCCGCATTCTTGTTGCTCTCTTAAATTAATAACAAAATCTGATGTAGATTGACTGTCATTTAAATCACGATAAGCACTGTTGATATATATTTTACGAAATCTCATTATATTAATTAATTAGAAATTTTATAATTTAATTATATATTAATTATATATGAAAAAACATAAATATTATTTAAAAGAAGGAAAATTAAAATCATACAATCCGCTTCATCAAGGTCATAGCGAAATGTATAGAAAAATAATTAATGAAATTCAACAAGAAAAATCATTATTCAAACCTAAATATAATAATAATTTATCTGACACAGAAGGATTAAACAAAGCATATACAAATGGTAAAGGTTATTATTTGGATAATAATAAACTATATGTTGCTGGGACATTTGGTAAGTCTAATATTAAATCAAATATTAATGATATTTTAAGTGATATTACAATTCCATTTGGCTTAAGTTCATTCAGTGAAAGGTATAGAGATATTAGCGATATACTTGATGAAAACCATAATATTAGTGAAGTTATTTCACATTCATTGGGTAGTAGTGCGAGTGCTAAATATTTAAAAGAAAATCCTGATAGAAATATTAGATTAACTGCTTATTCATCACCATTTATATCGTGGAAACCTAAAAATAATGAAACTTACACCAGCTTTCGTAGCACTGGTGATATAGTATCATTACTTGACCGTGGAGCAATCACGGTTAATAAAGGTGGTTTTAATCCTCTTATAAACCACGGTTATGAATTATATGAAGATGCAGGTAAAGATGTTTCACGAAGCGTTGAACCAGTGAGAGAGATTATGTGAGCAAGATTACACATAAAGACAAAAAGCGATTATAATAGAATATAATATGGATTATTCCAACGCTAAAATTTACAAAATTCTAAATTATATTGACGACGATGTTTATATTGGTGCCACTTGCCAACCATTGTCAAAAAGGATGTCCAGACATAGGCGACGAAGAAATGTTGAATGTAAGAAACATAACAAATTATACAGAAAAATGGTTGAACTTGGTGTTGAACATTTTTATATAGAATTAGTTGTAGAATGCCCCGTTGAAAACGCTGAGCAATTAAGAACAATAGAAGGTCAATACATTAGAGAAATGGGGACGCTTAATATAAGAATTGAAGGAAGGACAAAACAACAATACAGAGAGGACAACAAAGAAACAAAAAGAGAATACAGCAAGAACTATTGGTTGGAGAATCGCGACAGGTTGATGGAAAAGAAACAGGAATTTATGGCAAACAATCCAGACTATAACAAACAGTATTACGAAAACAACAAGGATAGAATGTTAGAAAATAGTAAGAAACAAAGAGAACTAAACCCCGATAAGTTCAGAGAATATCAACAAGAATATAGAGAACAAAATAAAGACAAAATAAAACAAACAAACAAAAAATGGCGAAGCGAAAACAAAGACCAAAGACACGAAAAATATCTCTTGAATATTGACGAAGAAAAGCTAAAGTACAAAGCATATTACGAGCGAAAGAAACAAGAAATAATTGATTGTGAGATATGTGGGTATTCCTATACTTTTGTCAATAGGTCTCAACACTTCAAAACCAAAAAACATCAACAAGCATTAAATAATATCACTTAATATATAATGCCTAATAATGATATAAAAAATACTATAAATCCTAAAAAGAAAGTCAGTTATGATGACATTAAAAAGATTGTAGAAGACGAACCTAATTATAAGGTTGAACATAATAATATTAAAAATAAATCTAAAAAACTATTAAATAAAAAATCTAAAAAAGAAGTTATAGATTACTCACACTTTAAAATAAATTAATTTAATAATAGAATAATATAATAATTTTCTATTATTAAATATATAAAGATGGAAACATTAGATATTGAAGATGTCCTTGTAGAGAAGAACCTTCGCTTTAAATTAAAAGATGGCGGTTCTTATGTTCGGTCAAAAGAAAGTAAAAACTTTTATCCTTCATCGGTTTCAACATATACCGCTGATACCAACTCTGTAATTAGATTTAACATTACTGGACCACCTAATCAATGGTTGTCCTTACCTTCACTATTATTAGGATTTACTCTAAACAACACTGATAATTCAGCAAGTAATGAACTCAGACCAATTGATACAGCCGGTTTCTTTGATAGGGTGCGTGTGTTAATGGGTGATGTCATTGTATGTGATTTAAATTCTCTTTCTCGTGCGAGTACAATGAAAGATGTATTAAAATCATCAGAAGAAAAAAGAATTGATGAAGCATTAGGTTTTGGAAACACTCTTCTTAATCACGATGGACGGTTTTTAACTTGTGATGCGTCAGCAACTTCTACTACTCAATCAGTCGTTAGAAATGTTACCAATAACAATTTTAGAGGAATTAAAGGAGGTAAAGGTGCTAATGTCTATTTCGATTTAAACTTAAAATGCTTTAAGACTTGTGAAAACTGGATACCTTTATCTTATTGTCCAATAACAGTTGAATTATATTTAACAAGTGATGTATTGAAACCAATTGTTAATAGAACAGGACTTTTTACTGCTTCAAATACGAGTATCACTTGGTCAGTTACCAAGCCAATTTTCAAAGGCAACGTTTACACCCTCGACGATAGTTTATATGCAGAATATGCAAAAATTTTAGAAACTGGCTCTCTTCCAATTACATTTGAAACTGAAACCATGCAAGAACAAACAGCATCTGCTGAAACTGAAGTATTTACTACAATTGTCCGTAATGTATCTAAATTAAATAAACTGTTTATTTCTTTTTCAAACCCATCAGCAAAAACTTATGTTGGAGGTTATGGAGAGCTGTTGAAAGAATATAATCGTATGTATCACCCATTAGGGAATATAACAAATGATGTAGGTATTTATAACCCAGAATATGATTTATCAGCTTCTTTAGTAGTCGGTAATCAAGTCATACCCAGTCAAGAAATTCAAGGTGTTCGTGAAGCTTACGCCCATCTTATGCATTGTTCAGATAAACCAATGTTAGTTAGAGCAGAAGATTACAGGTCTCACGCTTTTATGTATGGTTTTAATTTACAAAAATTAGAAAGTGCAAATTATACCGGTATGAACCTTAAAAATAACTCAAATATGGTAATAAAAATAAAGGCGTTGGATGGTTCAACATTATATACTGAAAATAAAATGGCCGAGAGAATTTATATGCTCTTGGTTCATGAGTGCATTCTTGAAATCCGTTCAAATTCTGTAACATTTTATGATTAAAATAAAAAATATGATATTATTAATTTTCTAATTAATAATATAATATTATGAGCAAAAACTTAATGAATATCTTTGATATTACAGCAAATAGAATTAGGCAAGTAAAAGATGGAGCAGTCAATGATATAGAAGACCTTTACGCGAGTAAATCTGACATTCAAACAGTATTAGATAGTAAAGCAGACCAAGCCAACACTTACACAAAGCAACAAATAGACGCTAATTTTTATGATATAACTGAAACATATGACAAAACAGAAATTAATGTATTATCAAATAATATTAGTTCAAATACATTTTTAATAGGTAATCTGACAATAACTTCAAATACAAATTTTAATAATATTTCATTAAATACAAGTTTAATAAATAATTTAAATTCTACTATGACAACTAATTTTAATAATATTTCTTCAAATACTAATTTAATTAATACAAATTTTAATAATATTTCATCAAATACAAATTTAATAAATAATTTGAATTCTACTATGACAACTAATTTTAATAATATTTCATCAAATACTAATTTAATTAATACAAATTTTAATAATATTTCATCAAATACAAATTTAATAAATAATTTAAATTCTACTGTATCAACTAATTTTAATAATATTTCATCAAATTCTCATTTAATATCTCAATTACAAACAGGTTCATTTGATAGTAATTTATATTACAATAAAATAACAACTAATAATTTATTATCAGATAAATTAAATACATCAATATTAAATAATACATTAATACATAATATAACAACAACATCGACTTTTAAAATAGCAAATTTTGGAAATTATAATAATTTTTATGAAATGTATAATAATTATTTTGATAGTTATATTTATGGAAATTTAAGTGGGGCAACTATGTTTTTAAATCAAAGAGGTTTTGGAGATGTAGAAATTAATAATTCTTCAACTTTTCAAAATGATAAAATAATATTAAATCATAATACAACAATATTATCTAATTTACAAGTATCTGGTTTATTTTCTTGTTCGTCTATTTTAAATATAGCAGGTTCTGATGCTAGATATGTTTTACAATCAGATGGATTAAATGGATTAATAACAGGAAATACAAATACAATTAATTCAATAATTACTACTAATAATTCACAGGATACATCATTAGGTCAAAAGTTAGATAAAATAGATACTAACGCTCAATCAGTAGCAGGTGCTATTAATTTTAGTGATAATACAACTTTACACAGTAATTTAAACATGTTAACTACTGGTTCTATAATTTGTAACAAGTTTAGTACTACACCTTCGCCTAATTTAGGTTTGCAAATGACTTTTCAAATGTTTAATAGAGAGTTCAATATTAATAGAGATGGTAGAATGTGGATGAGTAGCGCAGGAGGTCAATGGGAAACGCAAATAGGAGATGCTAATGTTGGACGTGTGTGGGTTAAGGATAGATTCGGTTTAGGTGCTGTTGGTGTTAACGGTTATGTTTTAAACTGTGCCGGAAAATCGAGATTTACTGATGCAGTTGATTTTATAGGAACTGACAAGGCAGTAAATCTTAACAATGGTTCATATTTGAATTTTAATAATAATGGTTCAATACGAAGATATATGCCCAATACAATAGAAGGTTTATATATGTCTCATGATGATTTTGTAGCCATTAGTGTTGGTGATGTTACAAATGCTTCTAATCAATATATGATGTGTGATGGATTAGTGAATAAAACAATTTTTAGTAAACCTATTGATGTTTTAGGAAACATTTATACGAATGCTGATGTTAATTGTGATAATGTTAATATTGATACTGATGGTAAATTAACAATTGATACAAACTGTGAATTATATAGATATGTTAGTGCTTTTTCATCTTTTGATATGAGGAATAGTGATGCTAATTCTTCAATTAGATTTATTTGTGGAGACCCCGCTGTTCAGTCTAACATAGTCGGAGCAGTTAATATTACTAGCGGATGGACTTTTAATACTGCTACTGCTGATTTTATGGGTAATTTATTTGCTGATGATGTTTATGTTAAAACTAATGGAGCATTAAGAGCAATCATATAGCATCTAATGGTGGAACATTCGTAACTGTTGATACTAACTTAGCAGTTCAAAATGCATATTTAGCAACTAATACCATACAATCTTTTGATTTAACAACGGTTTCATTTTTGAATAATATTTCAATGACAACAGGAACAGATATATTAATGGGAACAAGTGAAATATCAACTTACTATGATGGAACTAATTTATCCACAATTGATGTAATATTCAGAACGTCAAACACGGCGTTCAGAGTTTCAGATAGTTCAACTACACCTTCAGTTTTATTATCTATTGATAAGACATTTGGAACAACAGTAAATACTGGAAGTTTTACAAACAATGCTGTAGCAACTTTTAATGAAAATGTAACAGTTGTTAATACAAAAACATTATTTGTCAATGATATTCAAGATGCCTCAGGCGATGCTATTGATATTACCGCTGGAACTGTAACCATAAATGGAAGTTTAATAGATAATTCTGATGCAAGATTAAAATATGATGTAGATTTACTTAAAAGCAATTGTATTAGTATGATTAAGAAATTCAAACCTAAAAAGTTCAAAAGAAAAGATAGAGACGATAAGGATGCAATCCATATAGGTTATATTGCTGATGATTTATTAAAAGCAGTTCCAAAAGAAATTAGTAATGTAGTTCATAGTAGTCGCGAATATTTAGGTATTGAATATACAAAAGTACCAATATTATTGCATAAAGCTTTACTAGAAGTAATAGATAAAGTTGAAAAATTAGAAAAAGAAATTAAGGAATTAAAAAGAGAAAAATCTAAATAATAATATATAATGGGTCTTGGTCAAAGTAAAAACGAAGAAAATAACAGTATGGAAGACATTAAGAATTTAAGAGTAGATGAAAAAACGAGAGCGGATACTTTAATAATAAAATCTATTCAAGAATGTGTAACGAGAATAGAAAAGTTAGAAAATCAAAAATCGGACAAACTATTATATAAATTACCTGCGTTGAATTTATGCAACGCTTCATTGATTTAAATTAATAATATTAATATGATTCATTAACATTATTAATTAAACAAATATGAATAAAATTTACTAATAAAACTTTGTCTTTCTTAATTGATGACTTTAATAGTTATTTTTTTCACTTGTAATGAAATAAAATTAACCACATTGTCCCTATACACTAAATTAGTTTTATAAAGGTCTTTATTAAGAAAATAATAAATATCAAATAAATTATTTGATGTTAAAGTACGATTACGAAGATGATTAAAAAAAGTAAATGAGGTAGATGTAACAAATATATCATATTCAATTAATAATTTTAATGGTTTATGTTTTTGATGTAATTTATCTAACTCACTTAAGTTAAAAATATATGATATGCCGTTTTTGATAATATTTTTCATAATGATATTATCAATTTCAAAATACTGTGAATTCTTTAATTTGTAAGACTTATACACTGGTTTAAATTTACTAATATAATTTTTAATAATATTATTATTTTTTATTTTTAATAATCTAACATCACCTAAATTATAAGATAATACAAGGTTTTTAATGTCTAATGGTAAATCATAAAATATCATATAATATTAATATATTTATTTATTTAATTAGTAATTTTCAAATAATGTGAGAAGTTTTTCATAAAGATACGGTTAGGGTCTTTTTGGAGAAGGTTAATATATAAAAAGCTATGCGGTTCATCAGTTGCAGTCTCATATATTTTATAAATTAGTTTCTTGCTTTCTAGTAAATTATCACTTCTAACAATTGCTGATAATTCATCTTGTAATATTTCTATCTCTTTAAAATTTCTAACTTTATAATAAAACAAATGACTTATATTTACTCTAATAATTGGTGGGACACTTGATGATTTCTGAAGACTGACAAGCGTTGATATTCCACTATGACGTCCCCTACAGAATAAAGAATTTAACAATTTGTTATTTCTTGTTATTGCTGGATTATCAGATACATCATCCAAAATTACCAAAATATTAAATAACTTCTTCATTCCTTGTTTTTTCTGGTATTCAATTATTTTATTTTGAGTTTCTATAACTCTTTCTAAATCTTCAACATTGAACTCATCCCACCAACACGGTTCTTTATCAGTATCTACTTTCAAACCTTCCTTAATGTATTTCTTCACTGGCAACCAAGTACTATCCAAATTTACTGATGGAGACCAGATAAAAACCCTTTCAAATGCTCCTCTATAAATATCAAGTATCATTGATACAAGTAGGGTGCTCTTTCCAGAACCAGACGGGCCTACAATCATAGCTCTCGTCGGCAATTTAGGGACGACCTCGTGCTTACTTTGCTTAAAGTCATATTTGATTTCATCAATTGGTTTTACATCAGGCATAATAAAAATAATATTAAAGACATTTAGAAAATAATTTAATATTTATTATTTTATATGAATAGAAGTTATTCAGATTATATTGATATAATAGATGAAATAGAGAATATAGAACAAGTTGTTATAACTAATAATAGATGTAAAAAATATGTTATTTTGTTTTAGAATTAATTAAGTTTGTTATACAATATATCAAAAATAAAAATGTGAATATTAATATAAATGCCTCCAAAGAAGAAGCAAGAGAAACAAAAAGAGATTGAATGTGTCAAATGCGATAAATGCGGTCAAGCAATTAAACCACTAAATGAATTAGAGTTAGATAAAGAACATGTCAAAGTTAAATGTTGGCCGTGTTCATGTGGTCGAAACATGCATACAGTACATACAGTAAAAAAGAAAGATGCTGACGGTAGCACAGTTGAAGAAAGTTGGGTAGAAAACTTCAAAAGTGGATTTGGTAGGTTATTTACACCTGAGAAAGAATGATGAAAAAATAATAGTTAAAATTATTTCTATAATTATTTATAATGCAAGATGGTATAAATAATATTCTTAAATTCATTGATGTAAAAGAATTGAAATTGAATAATTTTATTGAAGAATATAACGAAAATGATATATTAATTAATTTTGTTAATGACTTTAGAAATAGCAAAATTGATTTTAACATGTTTTATAATTCTATTAATTATGCTGATTTATTTGAACAATCAGATTTAAAATTTTATTGTAAACGAATATATTCATATACTTTAAGATTTATTGCTAATTATGATAATAAAAATGCTATTCAGTTTTATGAAATTACATTGAGAAAAATGAATAATATTTACAAAAATAGTAACATTAATGTTGTTAATGTGTTGGAATGTATTAAATGTTTAATAATTTATATTACAGATAATATTGAAAAGTTTCATAAATATTCAAAATTTAGAAAAATTATTATTTGTATTTTAATTGGTAAATTGAATAATAATTTAACGAGTTACACAATAACTAATTTTGAATTGACTTATAATGATATATGATTTTGTAAAAATAAAAGTTTAGTTTTAAAAGTTTTATTTTTATAATATAGTATATATATTTACATGGATGAAGGATTAGAAAAGATTGTTAAAAAACTGAACAAGGTTTTAGAACAGAATAAGAATATTTTAGAAATCTTGCAAGAAATGGAAAAGAAGAAACCATTAACAAACAGTTATCAAAGTAAAGAAGTAGATAGAACCAATGGGGAATATAAAAATAAAAGAAATATTTATTTAAACAAACTTAATAACAAAGAAATTAAAGAACCGAAGGCTTCAACTATGACATTTTATCAGATTGACTATGACGAGGAAACGCAACTTTATTCATAAAGTTGTATTTACTCATAGATAATATTATCTAAATATCTTTAATAATGAACTTATTAGAGATGTTTAGCGGAACAGGCAGTGTTGGACTTGTTGCAAAGTCGCTCGGTTTCAATGTTATTTCATTGGATTTGAAAAATGCTGATATAAATACTGATATTTTGAAATGGGATTATAAACAATTTGATAGGAACCATTTTGATTTTATCTGGGCAAGTCCTCCATGCACTGAATATAGTGTAGCAAAAACTAGGGGCATTAGGAATATCGAATATGCAAATAGTATTGTCTTAAAAACTATTGAAATTATCAAATATTTCAATCCTAAGTATTTTGTAATCGAAAATCCACAAACTGGATTATTAAGACATCAGGAGTTTATGGATGAGTTTGATTTTAAAGATGTTGATTATTGTAAATATGGAATGCCTTACAGAAAGAGAACTAGGCTTTGGAATAACATTACAACTTGGAAACCTAGAGATTTATGTAAAAAGGATTGTGGCAACATCAGGAATAATAAACATATTGAAACAGCACAACGGCTACCATCGGGCACTAAGGAAAAATGGGGAGACAATCCAATAATACATAAACAGGAAGACCTATATAAAATACCTAGTAGTTTAATTTGTATCTTGGTAAGTTTGACGGATTTGTGAATGAGGCGAGTTTGACGGATTAAGGATTTTGAAGTTTGGGGCTGGGATATGAAACCGCACATTCTTATAGATATATCCCCACCCATGTAGGTTTTTCTAGGCATAGCCCATGTAGGTTTCTACACATAGCCCATGTAGGTTTCTACACATAGCCCATGTAGGTTTCTACACATAGCCCACGTGGATTTCTACACATAGCCCATGTAGGTTTCTACACATAGCCCATGTGGATTTCTACACATGCCCCATGAGGGTTATAAAATTTAACAATGTTTAATCATAGTATGACTAAATAATATGAAAAACAATTTCTTGATTTGTTCCACATTCGGTTTGAATAGCAGTATTGTTTGACATCCAAAACCAGCAATGGACAAGTCTGGAAACTCGCATAGAGTATGTGTGGAAACTAACACAGAGTATGTGTGGAAACTCACACAGGGTATGTGTGGAAACTCACACAGGGTATGTGTGGAAACTCGCATAGGGTATGTGTGCTTTCATTGTAATATAATTATAACATGTAAAATCTTATACGTTGTAATTATACTGTACTTATAGTTTGTAAAGATTGAAATATTTTATTTTTTCTTGATTTGCTTGTCTCTTTCTTAGTCGTGGAAACGCCTTTAAAGAAATACGGTAGTTCTATGATAAGGATGGAAGCAGTGAAAAAGTGTTCAAAGTGTAAAAATGATAAGTCTAAGGAAAGTTTCAGTGGTGATAATATGCGATGTGATAAGTGTTTAAAAGCTCAAAGAGACTATCAACATAGACATAGGGAGAGAATGAACGAGGAACAAAGAATTAGATATGAAAACGATGAGGAGTATAGAAAAAAGAAACTGGAAAGGACTTATAGGAGAAATAAATATATTGTTAGTTGTGATGTTTGCAATTGTTCAATAAGTCAAGGGCATTTTGGAAGACATCTTAAAACAACAAAGCATCAACATAATTTAGGAAAGATACAAGCTGAGGAACAATGATTGGTAAATTAGATAAGGTTAATAGATGATAATGATGTATTAACCTTATGTAATATTGAGGGGTTTTATTGTAAATGAATAAGGTAATTTATTATAATGTGTCTATACTTGTTCAAAATAATTTTCAGGCTAGAAGTGCCATTTTATGTATTTTTGGGGGGGGGGGGGGGGGGGGGGGGGGTATTTTTGGGGGGGGGGGGGGGGGGGGGGGGGGGGGGGGGGGGGGGGGGGGGGGGGGGGGGGGGGGGGGGGGGGGGGGGGGGGGGGGGGGGGGGGGGGGGGGGGGGGGGGGGGGGGGGGGGGGGGGGGGGGGGGGGGGGGGGGGCGGGGGGGGCGGGGGGGGCGGGGGGGGGGGGGGGGGGGGGGGGGGGGGGGGGGGGGGGGGGGGGGGGGGGGGGGGGGGGGGGGGGGGGGGGGTGGGCGGGGGCGGGGGGGGGGGGGGGGGGGGGGGGGGGGGGGGGGGGGGGGGGGGGGGGGGGGGGGGGGGGGGGGGGGGGGGGGGGCGGCGGTGGGGGGGGGGGGGGGGGGGGGGGGGGGGGGGGGGGGGGGGGGGGGGGGG
>CAUJNA010000149.1:95883-110883 GCA_963377175.1 Effrenium voratum
CCACTCACACGACCAGATCTCTCATGAATGCTTCATCCTTCCATCTGCCATGACAGAGCCCGCCCATGAAACCGACGGCTTTGAACCGCGACCCCGACTTGGTCAAATCCCTCAAAAAACACCTTCAAAGGCAAAGAGCCATCGGCTTCGACAAACGGGTGTTTCTCAAAATCCATCCAGGTGGCTTTCCTTCAAAACTGTCCGAATCGGGTACCCTCAAAAGACCCCAATTTGATTGGACAAAACTCCCAACACAAAAAAAACAAAACAAAAAACAGAAGTAAGTCCACCACGCGGCCTCTATCCTTGGAGCCTCCCTCCCTCCCTCCCTCCCTCCCGCCCAGCCCACCCCCCTGCCCGCCTGCACCTCCACCTTCAGCTGCCCCAGGTTGGCCGGCGCCGGCGGCACCTCGGTGGGCTGCACCCCCCAGGCCGAGTCCTCGTTGCCGGGCAGCAGGCTGGGGTGGCCTTGGTGTCCGGCAAGCCGCCGGAAGGGGTTGGTGGGGCGCCTGAGTTGGAAGCCCAGGGGTATCCCCTTACGCCTGAGGGAACCCTTCCCCCTTCGGATTTTGTTCCCCTGGCAACTGCAAAAGAGAAAACAGCGGAAGCGCGAAGCTCATTTTAAACCGGCCTCCGGCTGTTCGAGTAATTGGCTCGAAAGGCTTCACGTGGCTTGGGGCTGGAAAACAGCTCGGCCAAGGCTTGAACTGGTAGGCAAAAGGCGCTGGCGCATCCAAGCCGCAATCTTTGAAGAGCATGTCGATCAGCTCTTCGCACTTTGCCTGCACAGCCGGCTTGTGCGGAATTTTGGAGGTCCGTCTATCAGGGGCCTTCCAAACCGATTTGTGGCCATGGGTCAAAATCCCGTACCCCCAGTGAACATCCCAATCCCCACTAAAATCGACTAAAATGGGTGGTGCACCTATCCCAAAATGGTACCATTGGTTTGACCCACAGCCATTTGCTTGATCAGTCAAGCCCTAAAAACAAATCCAATAATCCAATAGGCAGGAGTTGTCCATCATGCCCCTTGTGAACAGTACGAGTGGAAACACACTATTTTCAACTAAACTGGTCTGAAATGACACCTGTATGCCTCTCCCCCTTCCTCACAAATCGAATAA
This sequence comes from Effrenium voratum, assembly GCA_963377175.1. Classification (NCBI taxonomy): domain Eukaryota; class Dinophyceae; order Suessiales; family Symbiodiniaceae; genus Effrenium; species Effrenium voratum. The sequence continues at coordinate 97,008 of CAUJNA010000149.1, forward strand.
AACCATATCCATCCTGACTCCCCAAAGAGAACCTCCCCATCCCTCCCCACCCGTCCCTCCCCCAAAACCCGAACTTCCCAAGCAGCCTCTCTGTCCAGAACAGGTACCGGGGTGTGCACGAACCGCGCCAAAGGCAGCAACCGGCCCCCGGAGATGGCGTCCATGGGGAGCCGCAAAGTCGCTTTGCCTCCGAATCAGACAAAAAACGAGGGAAGCGCGGACTTGGGTTCTCTCTGCAAAACCCTTCTGAACAAATGAACACTTCTAGATCTATGGGGGGAACAAACCATATGGATATGTCCTTGCATGTAAGTGCCCTTTCTTGGGTTGCGCCAAAGGGATACCAGAGAGAAAACGCAAACTTCAGTCCAGTTGAGGGGTTCCACATTTAGGGCCGTCCCAAGTTTAAAAGTGTCCCTTGGGTCAAAATGCCCCAACTGACTTTCGGGAGGACCAGGCGTCTTACGTTCGAATTATTCGAATCAATCTTCACCTCTGGGGCACCCCCCCTTGTTCAAGTGCTTCCGTGCGAAGCCGCCCGTTTCTGAGCCCTGCAGGGCCTCGCCTGCCAGGTCCAAGCCCAGGCGTCTCTGCAGCAACCCCAGCTTTGCCTCGCAGGAGTCGAGGTCTGAAAGCCAGACAAGATGACAGGAAACTGTATCATTGCGTGGTTCCATGCTTGCGCATGGTCTTTGACATGGCGTTGTCTCCTTCACCGCCAGCAATTGGACTTCATGGGTATGCGGGTGTGTGCTGGCTGGCGGTTGCTTGTGCTTGCTTGTGCTTGCTTGTGCTCGCTCGTGCTTGCTTGTGCTTGCTTGTGCTTGCTTGTGCTTGCTTGTGCGTGCTTGTGCTTGTTTGCTTGCTTTGCTTTGCTTTGCTTCGTTTGGCTTTGCTTCGCTTGTGCTTGTGCTTGCTTGTGCTTGCGTGTGCTTGCTTGTGCTTGCTCGTGCTTGCTTGGCTTGCTTGCTTGGGCTTGCTTCCGTCTGTCTGTCTCGCTCTCTCTCTCTCTCTCTCTCTCTCTCTCGCCATCTCTCTGCCCCTCTGTGTCTCTCTGTGTCTCTCTGTGTCTCTCTGTGTCTCTCTGTGTCTCTCTGTGTCTCTCTGTGTCTCGCTGTGTCTCTCCGTGACTCTCTCTTTCTCTCTGTCTGTCTTTGCCTCTCTGTGTCTCTCAGTGTCTCTGCGCTTTCTCTCTCTCTCTCTCTCTTTCTCTCTTTCTCTGTCTCTCTGCCTTTCAGTCTCTCTGTCTGTCTCTGTGTATCTCTGTCTGTCTGCCTACCTGCCTGCTTGCGCTCCTGTCCCCGTCTGTCTCTGTCTGCATCTCCGTCTTGTGCTGCGTTGCGTCGTGTTGCGTTGTTTGTCCTGTGCTGCACTGGTCTGGGCCGTGCTGCCCTGCGGCGCGCTGTGTTGCGCCGCGTTGTGTTGCGTTGTTGCGCTTTGCCCGGCTTGGCATTCAAGGTGGTTGAATGCCAAGGAATACCAGCAAGCAGGGGCGGGTCCTTTTCAGGAAAAAGACGCCCGTGTTGGGGGTCCACAAATTCAGAGACTTGCCCGATATATGCAGCTGGGTTAAAAGCTGTATCTAAAATCCGACTTCTGAAAAACATCTCACGCCTAAAGGAGTATCGGTGTGTCTCAAATTCGGAAATGGGCCCACCTTCCTTTTGGATCCTTTTGTCTTCCCTTCAAACAAAGCGGCCACCCGCTTTCCTGTTTTGCTCTTCAATATCAATCAAGACAGGGCTTTTGCTCGAAGGCTTTATCCTCACTAGCCACAAGGTAGGCTAGAAGCTTCCCTTCAAAAGCCCAAGTTCCCTTCAGAAGGCTAGAAGGTTCCCTTTGTATCAAGGAAGGTTTTCCCTTAATCGAAGGCCAACTCTTTGAGTGATGCCACTCTCGCCTTCTTCACTGCCTTTGGGGTCTCGCGCCAATGCTCTGCGGGCACCCGCACGGGCAAAAGCACCTGGCGTGGTTGCTCATGGCTGTCGACAATTGATTATACGTTTCTTGATATGACATGTATATATATATATACGTATGGTGTATACATACATATATATATATATATATTATGCACATACATATACATATACATGTGCTTAACACCTTGGGCGAGTGCTACTTTGCTCCAATAAAACACATAGGATGTTTTGTTTTGTTGTATAAAACCATACCAACATGGGTCATTATCATGACTACTTTATCATTTTAAGGACCTACACAACCATGCTCTTGCCCCCAAGTGAGAGAAGGAGCTTAAAGGACTGCAACAAAGGGGCGGGTGCTAAAACGGGCCAAGAGTTGATGTCCCTCTTGGGACTGTCCAACAACCGTGACCAAAGCACCTGGCCAAAGCGTGGCCAAAGCAACTAGGTCTCAGATTGCCATACCAGCAATGCGGCGACCCAAACGGAAATCCTAAGCTCCGAGATCCATGCGGCGCTCGGATGCCAGCGGTGGCCAAAGCAGACCATCGCCCGGAATCGGGCGCGTCGTGCTCAAACGGCAAGCAAAGCTTGAGCGGAAGTCAGGGCTGGTCCGGGTTGGAAGAGGTGGTTCCTAGAATGGGCCTTCTTGTTTCTGCCCAAAAACTGTTCAACGAGGCCAAGATAGGGCGTTTCCTAAAATGGGCAAGCGTTGTCCTTTTCGTAACTCGTGAAAAGCTAAGGAGGGTTTCCGAGAATGGGCCAAGAACATGGGCCAAGAATGGTTGATACCATAAGAGAATTCAGATCTGGGGCTGCTCAAATCTGCATGTCAGAAGGCAGGGGCCTTCTCTTCCATTTGCTCAAGCCCCCTGGATAAAAGATTTTCAGTAGTTGACAGGGGAAATACAAAGTACTTTTAAGCAAAGGGATGTTCTCAAACTATCTTTGGGTGAGCCCGTCTGCTTGGAAGGCTTTGGCGCTAAGCTGGAACCATATTTAAAAAAAAAAAAAAACACATTAAAAAACAAAAACATATTTTATTTTATTTAAAAAAAAAAAAAAAACGGGTCTGCCAGCATGGCTGTCAAGAGAAACACTTTCTCCAAAACCGGCATGGACAAATGGTAGTAAGCTACTGGCTACCGACGATCCCCCCCCCCCCCCCCCGGGTTTTCGCGGCTCGGTCCCCAAGCCCCCGCGCCTCGTTGTAGACGTTGGCCTCCGGCACTACGTCCTCCTCGCCCCCCTTGATTTGCACCTCCGACTCGCTTTAAGAGATGCAGACTCCGCTTTTTCCCGCACGGTTGCCAGGTTTGAGGACCCCACTGCGCTGGCGCTAGCGAAGTACGCACTTCCACCTAAGGTGCCAATACAACAACTCCGAAATCAGAGGGGAAGGTCATGGTACCTGCTGGAAAGGTCTAGCATTGCCTATGTTTCAGTCATGCGAAGCCCTCAGAACAAACAACAGGTCAGTGAGTGAAGCTGGGAATGAAAGGCCGTCGGTGCGAGTTTGACAAGCAATCCCACCCTGAACAATCGGGTATTGCATGTATTCCTGAGATGTTGCATGAACGTGCTTGGAATAAATTGCCACAACGTTCAGTACAAAAGACAGTTAATTTCGCAGTTTTGACAATCAGCGACCCTTCCAAACTGTCTCTCCATGTCACGCTCCACAGATCGGCCTCACCATACTGGGTGAACAGCTCCTGCGCAGCTTGACTGTCGTTAGACTTCATGCCAACAACAAGCTGTCCAAACGGAGAAACAGGACAACTATATAGTAGCAACAAGTGTGTCAAAGTCGAGTATCATGGTTGTGGTCGGGACAAAGGGTTATAATCATGATCCATGACAATATCAATGCACGGCCAACCTGATCTAGCATAATGCATCATGCTTGTCATTGATATCTGATTTCAGGCATGTTGACTTCTCATTCTTCCGCCAAAGTAACAATCGAACGTCCCCTGCCCTGCGAAGCCAAACTAGTTTGACTGGCTGACCAGCCTCAAACAGAAGGATCTTGCAAAACTAGCGGCATTAGAAGAGGTCACTATTGGATCAAGAAAATGAATCGGTGCTCTGCACACTGCTGTCTACCGTGCTACAAATCCGGCACGCTTAACATGTTAAAGCATTACGACGCTGTGTCTCCCGCACTTGGAGAACAAATCACGCCCTGCAAGCATCAAGTTTCTTGACTTCGGACTCGAATCCCTAAGAACTCTCGCCAGCTTGACTTGTTCGCGTCTTAGAGTCTTGGCTGCTTGCACTTGAGGCTCCTGGTCGCTGACGGTGTCGAAGCAGTTCCGAAGCTCGAAGCAGGGATCCAGGTCCTGCAGCCTTGGAGCCCATCTCGCATGGGGAAAAATATGCGCGAGTATTCCCCTCACCCCACCCCGCCACCCCCACCCCTGTCCTACCCCCCCCCCCCCAACCCCATCCCACCCCAGCCTTCCCCGCCACCCCACCCCTGCCCAAGCCCACCCCAGTCAACACGTGGATTCAGACTGGCAACAACACCAGAATGCCAAGCGGGGCGTGCATAGTCGACACTGCACCTGACTCGTGTTGGAGGGCGCACCCAGGTCGATCGACCACAACCAAAATCCTGAGTCGGATACATTCACCTACCAAGTGAAGCACGCTTCTCTCCCCGTTGAGACATCCTATACTTTTTCTGGTCACTTTTAAGTCTCGTTCATTGGCGGTAACTCAGGAATGAAAACCATTGGCAGTTCACCGGCTGTTTGGATCCCTGAAAAGCTATCTCGATCCGGGCGGCTCTTTCCTGCATCTGGGACGGTCTGGGGTAAGGTTTTGCTCCTTTCCGCTTCTGAGTTTGCGAACCGAAGTGACCTACTATTCGGAGGGCGCACATTGGCCACTGGGAAAACACAAAGGGCCCACCTGAATAACCAAAGCGACACACGGTCTGAAGCAGCGGGGCTTTCCGTTCTCAGGTCTCCGAACAGCTGAAGGCACGACCTGCCGCTTTTGTTTTGCAGATGTGTGCTGATTTGCTATGTCTTTTTTCGGGGGAAGCACCCCTTTTGAGGACAAAGCCGAAAGGGAAGGCACCCATTTTGGAAGTCGGATTCTGAGCAACCCCATTCTGCCAAAGCACGACACGGCCACCATGGGCCCTCCCTGCACCCCCTCGTCGCCCACAATCACCGCGGGGCTGCCCGTGGAGTCGTTGCCTGGGCGAGGGTGCGCCAGGGCCAAGGGTGTCGAGTGTCTTTGTTTTGGGGGCTACTTGTGCGGGTGCGTGTGTGTGTGCTGTTTAGCGAACCCTGCTTAGGGTTAGTTTGAAGGAAAAGCAAAGGAACCCCACATTTTGGGGTCCCCCTATTTGACAAATACCCTTCTGTTGGCCCATGGTTCAACAACTGTAGTTCAAGAAAGCTAAGCCAGATTCCAAAGGTTCACACCTTGGTGATGTGGGACAACAATTTTCAGAGGAACGAGGGGGGTCAAAGCTTGACACCAGGGAAGGTGAAAATCAGACGAAACTCTGCGGGCCACCACTGGCCAATGGGCTCGTTCTTAGTCTTCCATTTCCTAGGCATGAGTTCTCGACAATGGGACCACCAAGCAGCTAAGGAATACGTGCCACCTTGTGTGGGTCCTGGTCACGCTTCTCTTACTATTTACTACTTAGTTCTCTGGCGGTTGAACTCCTCCATGACCGTCCGAAGGCCTTTTGAGCATGGCATGTATATACATATATATATATATATTATGGTACCCCCCCCATGGACCCAATATGTATATATATATATACTGCCTTGGGGCTTGGCTTTGGACGTGGCCAAACCTGCCAAGTCCCCAACCCATCAGAAGGCGCAAAAGCAAACGGCAAAAAAATCATCCCAACATGCGGCATCCGCTGCTACCTAGGTTGGTCTTCGATCCCTGAAGGAAGTTCAATCGTTTGCTTGTCAGTGCAGGGAAATTGTGATTGTCCAAACACTGACAAGGTTCAAGGCCTGTGCCTTGATGTTTTTGCAATGGCATGCCAACCCCATGCTGGGGCCAGCCCATTTCACAGGGGCTCTCAACAAAAAAGTTGGGCAATGGACACCTCAAAACCCGGGAAAAAACTCACTGCATCCAAACTCACTGCAAGGAGCGAAAAAAGAGCTGGCGAATGCAAGTCCCGCACGAAAACTGGATCCAAAGCTCCAAGGAGCGGAGGTGGTCCAGAACCGGCACCAGCGCACCGCCACTGCTGCTGGAGATGGCGCGGCACTCCACCAAGCACAGGGCGAAGGACAGGTCCTCCTGGTCGGCTGGCTTTGGCTTTCCATGTTTTCTTGGTCTTCCAGAAGCTGATGACTGCCACCGTATGTCCTATGCATTAAAAATAATGAATGGGGCAAGGCTTGTGTTGCGTGTGTACTCTGTGCCCACATGCGAATTTGATGAACTCATCTTCTGCCGTTCTGCTCGGTTCGCCAAATTGGGGGAGCCGGTCTCAAGCTGTCTGAGCGACTCTATAAATACCCCATGAATCCGTATGTGGTATCAGGTTGCTTACGCGTGAGCTTGCGCTTTCCTTACGCGACCCATGGTTTCAGCTTACACAGCAGTCAGCGAGCATGTTAAGCTCACGCGTGGCTTACGCGTCGGCGTTTTGAGCCTTTTCCCTCAAGAATGCGGGCTCCTTTATGCAGCCGCCAGAACGGTTCAAGATGACGTGGATGACTCTGTGGAAGAAGATGGGAAAGACTACCCTCAGGAGTTTCGCGGCTTGGCGTTGTTGTTCTTACTGGTCAAGAAACGGCTGCGGCGGCATCCGTGGCGCGGGCTGGCGAGCAGCCGAAGGCGAGCTGCGAACCTTGCGCGCCTGCTTACGCAAGGAAATACGCGCCCGAGCCCCTTTACTTTTCCTAAATCACCTATAGCAGAAGCCTTTGTTTGTCCTGGGAAAGGTTTCAACTCTGGCATGAGCATCAAACGTTCTGCTGAGTCTTTGACGCGCCTACCAATAAACACATTCGCACATGTGTGAAACAACTCTTCCGTGCATGCTTGCAAAGCTTACCTAGCAATCTCGAAGAGCTTACGCGGGTGCTTACGCAGCACGTCTCACACCGGCAGGCCCAAAAGGCGCAGGACAAGATCAGTAAGGTCCGCGGCGCTCAAGACACTGAAGGTGACTCAACGCACCTTTGACTTGTTGGCCCCTAAGTGCCTGCGCCGTACGCCGTGCAGAGTTTTGCTTCTGCGGGCCTTCTGACACAACTCTTGCTAGAGCTGCTCTGACAAACATGCCGTGGTCACTCTCCTTCGGTTTTTTCTCGGAGTGGTTGCGACTCGGCGCAGGATGCACCAATGGCTTGCTCTCTGCTCTCGGAATGGTTCCCACAGAGCTCTTGGACCTAGCTCTTTCTAGGCGCAGATACACCAAGACAACTCCAGTCTCAACACGACACGTTTGGATCGCTTGGACCCTTCACAGATGCCAGAGTCATCTGCGCTTGCTACAATTCAGCCACCTGAATGAAGGAACAAGAGGCCTTCACGGGCGAGCTCATTTTACTCCCACGCCATACGCAAAGACAAGTGGCTCGCCAAATGAAAACATTCATTTATCTCAGAATGAGGGTATCCCAAAATTAGCTGGTTTCTAGGTTCCAACAAAAAAACAACTTCTCCATTAAAGAAGGGGGAACCAACCAGTACCAGCCCCTCATTCCCACAACCCTGCGCCCGCATTCGCCGCTCCCGGCCTCCGGTGCCTTTGGGAATCTGCGCCGCAGGTTCTCAGCACGCAGGCGAGTGCGCTCCTGAAACCCGCTCACTCCGAGGTCAGGTGAGCGGCATTGGCCGTCATTTCGTGCCAGGACGAGGTCACCAAAGGCTTTTGCCAACGAGCAGGGAACCACAAGTATCAACCTTCCAGCCCGTTGCTGACTGACCTCCACAAAAGGTGCTTGTCAGGAATCCTGACAAGAAGCTGTTGATGGAGGTCACCCCACAAAACTCACCCGTTGAAGCCGGAAGCCACTAATCCAAACCACCACACCCCGGAAAGCAGCGATTGGTGGTCAAAGAAGCTTCTTGGTGTGCCACATCCTTTATGCCCAGTACGAGGGCAAACATGTCTCTTCTCTCCAACGCGAGCCGCAGTGAGAATATGCGGTTCCCATCAAGGAAACAGGACAATTTGCCAGGCCCCTGGCTTTGGAGAGAGTCCGCAACCCCCGTTTTAGCCAAAGACCTGAAGCCCCACAACCTGCCCCAATGTTTAGCAATTGGTTTGCCTGAAACTTTGACCGAACCTCAGAAGGCCCTTGTCAGCAACCGCGCGCCGCGCGCCGCGCGCCGCGCGCCGCGCACCAGCTGCGAGGCGCGCCTGCAGCTCAAGCACGGCCTGCTGCACGTCGCCGCAGGCCGACAGCCAGGCGAGCTCCTCACGGTGCTTGTGAAGCCTTGCCTTGACCTACCCCCAAAAAACACGCGCACACACACACACACACACTGGAAAATGGGTACACTATCAGGCCAGGGCAAACAAGTTGTTTGCTTGTTTACTATTAGTTTGTTTATCATCATTATTATTCTTATTGAGGACCATCAGCATGGAACCCGCCAGAAGGCTTTGTCAAAGAAATAAAAGAGTGCAGGTTGAAAGGCCCTCCTAGATTCCATGTAGGTGGATAGGGCGGATATGATGCCCTAAGTCGAGTTCTTCATCCAGAAAGGCTTCGACAACGGTCCCTGACTGTGAGCGCTGTTGGCTTCGGAATAGACTTCTAGTTGGTGTGTGATTGCAAGAAAGGCAAAAGGAACTGCCATTTACAGTGGTCTTGTTGTAGCAAACACACCAACATTACAGTAACTGCGTCTGCTAAAGCAACACCCTCAATACGACCCTTCAACACGTGACTTGAATGACGTTAACCTCGATCCAAAATAAACTTTGGGAAGAACTTCCCAAACTGCCCGCTAAGGCGGACCCAAAAAAGTAATGTCGCACAGAATGCCTTGAATCGAATACCAGCTCGGTGTCCTCAGGCAACTTTCCAACCAGTTGGAATCTGATTAGGGGTCCCACAAATGCATCCGTCTGGTCTCCTTCGATCAGTGAGTACATGGGACTACCAGTGGTTGCCAGGATGCATGAGCATTGCAAGCTGGGTCCTTATAACAGAGGTTGGTGTTGCATGAGCAAGTAGTGTTGATCCTGGAAAAGGTATGCGCCAACTGCTAAAAGTGGCAGTGTCTCTGCCTGCTGCATGTGCTGCAGCTCCCTTGCTTTCAAGAAGTCTCTTGACGAGTAGCATCCAAACATAACAGCGTTTGGCACCTCGCTGTATTTCTACATGCCTTGAGCACACATGGACACTTGCGCAAATTGTCAGTGTTCGAGCATGCCAAGGCAGGTTGCGAGGTAGAAGCCCTCAAAGCGGAATGAGGCAATGCCACTTGTCATGAGCACTGCGTATAAAATCAGCATCACACGTTTTCCCATAGGTCCAGAGTCCACAAACCTTGTTGGCCTCCTGTAAGCACTGCTGACTGCCAGCCTGAAAATCACAATATGTGTCATCACCTGATCGACAGTGCGCACCACTTATCTTTCTCTGGCTCTCTGCCTCTCTCTCCCTCCCTGCCGGGCAGAACACCCGACAACATGTCACACTTTCTCCGCAACAGTCCTCCTGCGTCCAGAACATGGGATGGTGTGACAGATCCTGGGCAACACCCCTGGTACGGGTTGATTGGAGATGGGGACCAGCCTTTACATCCCCCGTGTTGTTTTTGGTAGCTATTTTCCGTGTTCGTGGATTTGATCAGACCTGTCACGTGCGTGCGTCGCTGCCTGGAATGTTGGCCATGCCGCATTCCGTTTACATGATTATATAGACTCTTGAAAACGGAACATGTCTAGCAAGAGTCTGTTGACAATCAGAAGGCACTCAGCATTTGGGATGCACAAACACTGAGATTTGACGCCCAGCTCACAGCCTTTTTAGAAACAAACCCCTCAACTCCATTGAGGCAAAGGGCGGCCAAACTAGAACGCCCTCCCTGCATGCCACCATGCCAACGCAAGAAACCAAGCGGACCGAGCAACATCCGAAGGACTCTTACGCATTACCCCACTGAGAGAAACTAAATCTGTTCCAAAAGTGATGCTAAGACTGGCTCAAAGGGGCACCAGGACCGCCAAAGTTTCGCTCCCTGGCCCTTTCGACATCAAGCAGCGCGGCGCCACAGGAAGTCAACGTAGGCCGAGAACTGGCTCTTGGGCCCTGAGGCGAGGATTCGCCAGATGGTCAGGGCAAATCCCAATTCTACCTGCTTCAAATGCGGCTTCCCCAGCTCTTGCGTTTTCGCAGTTTTTGAAGGCCGGCCCACTGAAAGTGCGCAGAGGGTTGCGCAAGCGAGGTGAAATTCGTAAGCCACAAGCAAATGAATGGTCGACCCCATAATGTGCAGAGGGCTCTCTGACGCCCCGCGACCGCCTCCGTCAGGCTGTCACGACTGAGCTGCGCCCGTGCTGAGCCGAAGTCACGCACAGGGCCACGTTTTCGGCTCGCTTCTATTCCCCAGTTCTCGCGTTATCCGGCCTTTTCGTAGCTTCTTAACGCGCAGTGCGTCTAGTCTTCAAGGACATTCGCAGGTGCATTCTTGGAGAAAGCTAACGCAGTCCTTGCTGGACTTCCTTTGATTAAAAGGGGTACAGTAGTAGAGCCATCTATTAAAGTCGCCACTTGGGATCTTGTGCGCTGCTCAATTGCACTTAACCACGTCTTAAACTGGAGCATGCAAAAAGGGAGCCCGCAAGAGGTGCGGCGCCTTCGCGAGCACTGCGAGCGCAAGGTCCCTCTGGAAAAAAACATAGATGGGGCTTTCATTCAAGTCCCATGTTCTTGGGTGCGGTACAACTGCAACTTGGACAAGCTGGAAATGCTGGTGGGCATGTGGACAAAACCGACGCGCGCGAGGCGTGAGGCATCCAGCCTTTGGCCCTCTCGTGAAGCAACTCTGCTGCCAACGCCTCCTGCCAGGCACATCAGGTGGAGTCTAAGCCTTGCAATCGAAACCACACCACACGGTCTCCGCCGCAAAAGGCAACTGGGGCGAAAAGGCACCAATGGGAACAGAGCCTTGTTCCCACAGATGCCAGATCTTTTCCAATGGTTCCGAATACATTCCATCTCGGCCTGACCTGATCTCTATTTCTTTGTCTCTGGGATCTACGGCTTTGAATTTTGAAGTGAGAAATGCTGGCTGAGGTCCAATCGAAAATGTCTCCTCAAGATCTCACAAGAGAATGAGACCTGCAACATAGAGTCACATAAGGTTTGCGCCATCCCAGTCCTCGATGTCTGCCGAGCTATCCACCTCTGCCGTGATCCAAGCTGACGCTGGCACCTGCAAAGCATCTGGCTGGACGCTGTGTCACGTTGGAAAGAGCGAGGAGCTGCTAGGGATGAACTCCTGGCTGTGTAAAGAGCCATCATGGAAAAAGTGTGCTTGGAAATGGCGTGTTGCTGCGCATTGTGAAGGAGGCATGGTTCCTGTCAAGTTCTGGCCGGGGTTGAGCAAAGTTCTTCTAAACGGACCGAGCACACGAACGACTGTGTACTCTTTCGGCAATGCGACGACAATTCCTCTCTCCATTCAAGGGGGCAAGGGTGGGGGGCTGTGGTGGCGGGGGGCATTCCTGGCTTTGTTCCCTGTTGCTTTGCAGAGATCCACTCATACATGCCTCTGCAACTGCGTGGCTCAAGCCTAGTTGCAGTACAGAATTCTTACCTTCGATTCCTTTGACCAAACACTGGCGTTGATATCGTGACATGCCTGACTCAATGCACATTTCCAGAATAGGTCGAGAAAAGTCACCCACCATCTTCCAGGCTTTAATATTCGGCCGTCCCACATTTTCCCGCCCAGCCCAAGGAGCAACGACAGAGCAACAAACCCCCAAATGAAGCCCAAAGGGCAGTTGTTGAAACCATAGGGCGTTTAGACCGCCTCAGCCATTTGGAAGCTCCCCAATTCGCCGATGTAACAGGGTCAACCCCTCCCAAATGAAGCCCAAAGGGCAGTTGTTGAAACCATAGGGCGTTTAGACCGCCTCAGCCATTTGGAAGCTCCCCCCAATTCGCCGATGCAACTGGTTTAAACCATAGGGCGTTTAGACTACCAGCCATTTCGAAGCTCTCCCCAATCGGAGCTAAATATCAGCCGGGTCCCGTCTTCCATTTCGGGCTCCTCAAACGCTTCCACGTTGCAGCGCCCCGCGCCAGGCCTCCACCACCTTCCCGCCCTTGGCCACGGCGGTCAGCTGCTCTTCGCTCAGCTGCGGCTTCAGCCAGACGCCTCGACATTCGACACCCAGACCGGCGCCGGTTGCCCCCTTTTTGCCGGGGGCTTGTGGCGTTTTCACTGGAGAATGCAAAGCAACTGTTGCCGCGTCAAACTCACCAAAACGCAGACCGCCGCTCTTACAGCTTCACCAGCTTTGATGCCCGCAGTGTACTCTCTTTGCACGGGGCAAATGCCGGGCAAGGGAACAACCGAAGCAGACCTGATCGATTTGCAGTGCTTGCCCGAGAAGACACGTCTTGTTCCCTGGCTCTACTTGTATCTGATAGCTCTTGCGGCAACCCTGGCAGACGCTAAACTCCTGCCAAACCCCAAGACAGCCCAAGCAAATCAGGACACTGAACCAAATGGAAAGCAGCGCCGAAATTCCTGCGTTTCACTGCTTCATTATTCAATTGAAACCCTATTGCTCCAGCTTTTCCAGCTCCATCTTTCAAGCACCGGTTTTCCTACTCAAACCCCGGTGGCTCCTTTCTTTTTCAACTTGTCCTCCCAACCTCCCAACCTCCCAACCTCCCAACCTCCCAACCTCCCAACCTCCCAACCTCCCAACCTCCCAACCTCCCAACCTCCCAACCTCCCAACCTCCCAACCTCCCAACCTCCCAACCTCCCAACCTCCCAACCTCCCAACCTCCCAACCTCCCAACCTCCCAACCTCCCAACCTCCCAGCCTCCCAACCTCCCAACCTCCCAACCTCCCAACCTCCCAACCTCCCAACCTCCCAACCTCCCAACCTCCCAACCTCCCAACCTCCCAACCTCCCAACCTCCCCTTCTCGGGTGGCTCTGGCCTTGGCTCTTGCCGAGGTCCAAGAGTTCCAAGCCCCGGCAGCCCTTCGACTGTAGCCAGGACCTCTCGCCCCGAACGTTCTTGGCGCGAAAGACCCGGTTTTGTTTTGGGCACACTGGTCCTGCGCCGGAAAGACGCTTGAATGCTGTTGTGTTTGTCTCTTTTTCTTTGGGCGGGGGGGTTCTAACTTCTAAGGAGGAAGTGAGACGCGCGTCCTGTTCGGTTCGCTGGGGGGCTGTAGTACATCTTCTAAAATGCACCCTTTCTTGCATTCGAAGCACTAGCAGACACAATCCCTCACCATGCGCATAGATCAGCCTGAGAAGCCGATGGAGAAGCACAGCAAAAAAACACCATCGCGTAATGCGCAAGAATCAAAACAAAACAGCGCCAGGCCCTCAAGGAACCCTTGTTCCCGGCCAAGGTTTACGCGAGAATCCAAAAAGAAACACTGCGCCATCGAGGAAAGCTTGTTTCCGACCTAGAGTGTGAAACCAAAACAAACACTAGGGTCACAAGAAGAATGTGATTTTAAATGTGCGGCTTCAGAAAGGAAAGGAGCTGGACAGAACTGGTTTTATTGGTTTGGAATCACCAGTTGCTCACTCACTTGCTTGGTCGAAAGACCAAAATGAAGCAAATCCAACATAAAAACAGCTGTCGTGAGCTCAAACAAAAACCATGGCTCCCTGTTTTCTCCGTCCGTTCATGGCAATCGCCTGGCGTCGCTTCCCTACGCCAAGTCTGAGAAGGCCTCCCGATGGCTCAAGCCCAGCACGGCCAGTCCTCAGCCGCGTCTC
>CAUJNA010000149.1:115883-123383 GCA_963377175.1 Effrenium voratum
GCAACCGCGGGTGAATGCCCAGCCCTTCCCCGAGCAAAGTGCGGGGATCATGTGTAGAGGTAGTTGTGGAGAGGTGCTGATTCATAGATGAAGCATCTGACCCCCACTCATCTGGATTGAACTGGCTCCTGACACTTTGGATGGGTTCAGTGATTCAGTTTGTTCCTCCGAATAGGCAAGTTCTGGCATGCTTTCGGCAACAATCCCATGCGAGCAACAAGTAATGAGGCTTGAAGGGTGCTGACTCAGGGTTGCCGCGCGTCTTGTGTTGCCCGCCTTGCACAGTGTATGTTTTTTGAGCGTTGACCACCAAATCATAGTCGCACACGACGTCCACAAAGTGCACAAATGAGTTCGCCGGCGAAAACAGAACAACACAAACCACGCCTACAGAAATGAGACCCCAAGCCCGCTTGATGCAAAATACTTCAAACCCAGGCCCTGCTCCAACATGACGCTCGGCATCCGCCAAGTGGCACAGCCGCTGTTCTCGGAAAGAGGGCGACGCCCTGTGTCTGCCGCCTGAGGGTAAACCATCCGATGCCACCCTGCGAGATTTGCTCTGGAATTTGCCACACATTAAATGCAAAGGCCTCGCAACTGTTCCTTCAGATCTTTAGGGTGTCTATTGTCAGATGACTTGGAATTCCTGCCACTCAAACGGATTGAAGAGGTGTATTATATTCCCACACGGACTGCCCCGCAAATGGTATGAAGCCTGGCACCACACAGCAGTAATTATTTGGCACGAGTGTGCTTTTCTTGCTGCGCCAGGCGCACCGAATGGTTACCCAGCTATGTTTGCCACAAGAAGCGCTGCGCTCAATTCCCAACCTGCGACATCTTCCCGCCAGAACCCCCACACACAAAAAGCCGCACATCTGGGGCTTTGTTGCAACCTGTGGGCTGCCTGGTGGTTCCATTGTAAAGCTTCATGAGGGCTGCAAGGCGCAGTAGGAATATACCCCTGTTCGAATTGCCTCGTGCGCACCTTTCTGCGGAAGACCGAGCACGTGAGTGGCAGGGTTTCTTAAATGTCCCCAAAAGACTGAGCACGTGAGTGGCAGGGTTTCTTAAATGTCCCCAAACGTGATCCGAACGAGAAGCTCGAGTAAAGTTGGCAAGCCGAAAGGTGATGCTTCAACCACCCAAAAAGCGAGATCTGGGTCCATCAGATCCCGCAACTCAATCCACGGGCCTAACTCGCCCCTCGCCGGCGCGACACACCAAGGAGTCGCCGAACCAGCGGGCGCCAGCATGGCAGCCCAGCCGAGTGGAGCGAGTGGCGTCAATTTTTCGGGGCGGCAGGGCTCTTCTGGGTTGCCCCAGAAAAATACGGGAAACACCCAACACCGGGCTGGTTTTCCGTGTTCCCATTGGAAAAACATCCGAAAAGGGGGCTCCAAGTCTCCGTAGCTACTGTCTCTGGTGGATGACAGAAAACATTGGTGCGCTTATCTAGTTCTCGAGTGAGCAGATGCTCTGTCAGTGAAACAGGTGAGGGGCCCTTGGCCAAATGCCGTATGCGATCGGCTCTGTGGATGTATACCGCCCAGGTCGACCCCTGAAATTCGAGTTTGTGCTTATTGCAATGAACCCAAAGTGTCACTGCGTGAGAAAATCAATCAAGCGGTCTTGGGATACTATTACCAAGGACTCCACTCTGTGACAAGCTTAGCTCCCAGCAAGCCTTGCATCCACCAATGCGCAAGGCGTAGATTTTCACAGCCAGGGGCATTCGGAAAATTGTGACGTGGATCGCAGCCCGCAGGATATCACATCCGGCAGTTGTAGCGGAGCTCTCTTCATACAGACCTGCACGATAAATCCTGGCAACAGAAACAAGAAAGGCCCCCCTTCCCATGGTGCATGTTTTGAAGCTTCCAGGCACTCCCCTCGTCACGTAAAGAAGCTCCATCGCTAGCGGAGATGCATCACCAGATCAATGGCACCAGCTTGTAGGGAACTTTCCTCAGTGCAGAAGCCATGAAAGGGCAATTGGTTCCTCGCAGGTTGGTTCCCTTCAGCAAAAACGTTCCATTTGAAAGAAAAAACAGGCAAAACAAAAAAGGAACGATTGATCACATGTTTACCTGGGTGTCTTAATATAGGGGACCCCCAAAATGGTCGGTTTTCACTTTGGCTTCCCTTCGGCAGCCCCGAAAGAATCACACGGCTTCAGCCAGGTGTCTTGCAATACCGCGACCACTCCTCTGGCCGCGCCTCTGACAAGGCCTTCTCCTGGCAGCGATTCGAGAGCCCCACTCACCGACTCGTAAAACACGGCAAGCCGTTGTCCATAAATCCAATGGGCACGCCTCAAGTAGAGGTCTGTTCGCCTCTTCTCGGCTAAAACCCAACTAGACTAGTTTGAAACCAAGAGCTCCCCTGGACGCCTATGAGAAGGTGGAGCCTACGCGCATGTGCATTGCCAGGCGAAGGTCTCCCACCTTTACCTGGGCCACCCGCAGTTGGTTCTGTCAGTCGAATGTTTTTTCTGCCTCATCGCGGATAACGGATGGCCTCAAGGCCGAAAAAAGGGCGATGAGAACGTTTCGGGTCCCATTCCTTCGACGGGGTCTCGAGGGTCAGCGTCCGCTCAGTTGTGCGTTTCCGTGCTACCGGGAGACGATTTTGCCTAGAGCCGCTTGCTCTTGTGGTGCTCATGCCACATACGGGAGATCGCACGGTCTGCCTCAGCGTTTCGGGGCGGTCTAGGGTTGGATTCGCGCTGAGGCTTAGGATTGGTTAAACAATTTAGGGCTTGTTTACTGCTGATTTAGGGTCGGTTTGGGGTGGGTTTTTGGTGGGTTAAGGTTCGGTTGAGGTTTGTCTAGGGTCCATGGGTGAGGGTTGGTCTAGGTTTGCGGTTGTTTAGGGTGGGGTTGGTGAAGGTGGGTTTCACGTGGGGTCTGTCCAAACTCTCTTTGGGTTGAACCGTTGCTATTGGCAGGGTGGTCCTTCCCTTGCTATGGAGCCCAGTTGCAAAACCGACCCCCTTTCCCCTCCCCCCCCTGCCGCCTCCCGCCCCTTCCCCCACACCCCCTTCCCCCCAACCAACCCCCAACCAACCCCGCCCTTCCCAACCAAACCCACCAACCAAACCCCCCAAACCCCCCAAACCCCCCCCTCCCCAACCCATTTCGACGCCTAACCCTTCTCCCCAACCAAACCCCCCTTCCTCCTCCGCCAGCTTCATGGCCAGCACCGCCCCCAAGGCGGCTGTGAAGAGCGCCCGCACCGGGCTCAGCCCGGCCATGACTACGGCGCCCAGGCACATCACCACGAAGCCCGTGTAGGTGGGCGACCTTCCAACTTTTACCCCACGGAAAACACGCGTCGGATCACAGACTGAACAACAGCGCCAGCCACATCCCCAGGAGAACCCCCGAAAAAAAAAAGAAAAAAAAAAAAAAAAAAAAAAAACGCGTGTCGTTTGCAAAAGATGATGCTCAATGCCTCCGAAAGTTGGGAACCTGGCCTAAAGAAACCAGATCGGCGGGAGGGGGAGGCCGCTGATGGTGCTGCAAGGAGGGAGGCGACTCTGGAGCCTCTGAGAAATCCTACATTCGCCATTGTGACGCATGGCAGAGCTCAAGGGAATGCCATCAAATGAGGCTGTCAAAATGTCCGGTTCATTTGAGACGGACATGGGGGAACTCGGCAGATTTTCCGCAAACACGAATTGCTGTATGTCCTCTGAAGAATCAAAGCAATTTTGACCATGGCTCAAGGCAGTGTGTGTGAAATGACCCCTTGGACATAACATGTGGGGCCTCTCGCAGTTTAGTGCGGCAACCGACAATGCCATTTTGGGGATCCCAAAGATCCGCTATGTTGAACAACCCTCAAGCGACCAGCAACGCTTGCTTTGCGGGAGGCAGGGTACGTTTTGTTTGGAGGCCGCAGAAGTCCTGATGGTTCTGAGTAAGCGACATTCAAGGAACCGAGTAGGCATGAGGCTGCCTATCTCCGCAAGGTTGCATGATGTTTTTGACTCGTGTGGGTTGGTTTTGCCCACGTGCACTGCGAGTGCTGCAGGAGGCCGTAGTATATTCTGGGTCAACGAAACTAGCTGCCATGTCAGTTATATGTGTTGTTCTGGGAGTTTGGCTGAATCATGTGACCAGAACACACAAGCATCCTTGATCCAGCCATAACCCCCCCCCATTTGGGCAAAGCCTGCAACAAAAACTGTTTTGTTCAAAGTAAAATGGTGCTCTTGTTGCGCTGCCTGGAGCCAAATATGAGCCTCTCTCAAAACCCTATCATAAGTTTGTATCCGTTCTCCCTCAAAACACTGGAAATTGAGCCTGTCAGAGGAGCAGGGTTGCTTTGGAGAATTTGCAACATGTTGCGTCTTTGGCCTTGTTTGCCTTCAACGCAGTATGAATGGCCAAATGCTGGGGGGCCCTAGGCCGCCAGCTTGGGTCGCTTTATCTCTGGCTTTCACTACCATCTCAGAGCGAGCGAAGGCATTTGCCTGTCGCTTCTCTTGAACGAGATCGTGGTGTTCACACGTAGAGCTACAGCACCACAATCGTAATATAAAGCGGCATCCAGAATGAGACTGAGCAGCCAAGCAGCTGCGCAAATCCAAGTCATGCTATCAGAAAGTCAAAAGATCCCCAACTCTTCGGCCTTTGGGCCAGTGGGCCAGTGAAACCCGCTAAACTTAAGTTTAGCCAGTGCAATGCTTTGACAAGGCTTACACTCCGAAGAGCATCTGCGCGCGCAGCCTTGCCAGGCCACAAATCCGATCAAAATCTGAAAAGTGGCAGAGGCGATGCCCAGCCAGGGCGACAATGAGCCTGCATACTCCTCTGCCGTTAAAAGATGAAGTGCAACCCCACCACACAGCACAGGGACCACGGAGGCCAAAATCAGCATGTTCACCCCGAATCCCAGCACTCGTCCGCGATCCTTGCTGAGCTTCCGGCTTAGGAATAGGACCCAGGAACAGCCTGCGGATTGAGTGCCCAGCCACATGCCGCAGCAAAGGAGAAGCCACCACCGAGAGGAACTCCCTTCGCCCAGTTCTTGCTCGGCAACAGCATAACCAGCAACCACATCCAAAAGTATCCAACATGTTGGGGCGGTTGCAATGAGAAAAATCCACAAAGGAATTTCATTCTGCCCGAAACGTTTCGCAAATGCGGGTAGCACCGTGAGGCGGACTGCTTCATTGAAGTCGTCCTTGCTTTCGAACCATTCCACGATGCACTGCTCGATAACCTTGACTAGATTTCGGCCTGCAAGCAAGAAACAGTTTGTTGGCCAACAAAAAACAAAGGAAGCCCAATGAGCTGAAAGGGAAAATGGGTCAGCTAAGTCTGGTTTCAGCAGCTACTCGGTCACATATGATACGCTTGCCACTCCGAGTAATATGGTTTTTATCACAACAAGAGCAGCGCGCGTCCACCAGTGAGAATGTTGCAAGCTGCTCTCGCATGGCTTGCACGTCCCGCACATATTCCCGAGCGTTTGATATCAAAAAATGCCCAGTGGGTATCATAAATAGCGGCAAAATCACGAGCAAAGTCCATGCATAAATGCCACGCATCAGAAAGATCCAGGCAGCAACGTACACAATGCCCACAGAAAGGTTCAAGACGAAGCAGAAGGGGCCCAAGTGAGTTGGCACAATGGTCATGCTGGGCAGGTCGCCGTGCTCTCGACTCTTCAGAAAGGCCGCAACTTCGAGCATGCACCAAAGCCTGTGCACATAGGTTTTATCCCACAGAACCAGCATCTTATCAGACATCCTGAGAAAAGCGCCGACGCTCAGAAGCCCTTCCTGCATCAAGTCAGGATCGGACTGGTGAATGCAGATGCGATCCAGGAAAATGGTCCTCCGAGGACGCCACCCCAACAGGACCAGGATGTAAAATCCCCATCCGAGGCATGTGCACCAAAGCGTGCTTCCTGCGGAATGCACGTTCTGCTCCGCCGCCGGACCCACCGGCAACACTCGAAGCACGCACAGGATGCAGGCAACCCCTGCTGCAAGGACACCAGCAATGACGGCAGGGATCCCGTTCTTGAAGAAGAGAAGCGTCAGGATCCTCGCCAACTCGCTTTCGGGGATGAAACCATGTACCATGTGCTTCTGTATTCTTATGACTATTGTTATTTTTCTTTTCATTTATTTATTTGTTCGTTGATTTATTCATGTATTTTTTGGGGGGTGATCCTTGCTTGCCCTATGCTTGAAACCAAGAGATCCACGCACGTGCGATTCCCCTATTGCCACCTTTGTTTCAAGACTAGTGCGTTGTACGAATCATGCAACCAACTTGCTGGTTTGTGGTGCTGATAGACTGTTTCAACGTCAAACCAATCACTGCTATTTACATATTTGTGTCTTCTACCTCCCCCTTGCACATTTGGCGCCATCGGAATCGATCCATATTCGACCTACGAGGTTCACTATTCGGGGTTTTCCGAAAGAGGCTGTCAAGTGAAGAGAACTTCTACGGAACAGATTCCGCCGCAGCTTTTCTTGGAAGCCGGCAAAACAGCGAAAGAGATTCACATGAAAAGACCATCAACTTATCGATGAATGCAGAATTGCCTCCATCGTACGAGCCGTGTTCGTTGGCTTCAGTATGAATATCTGGTACGGGGCTGGATTACGCTGACAGTCCTTGAGCCGAACAGACAACGACCTCAAGGACCGGCTGACCACACTGTCATAAAACCGCGAACTGGGACAATGACAACCTCGTAGAGGAAGTAACAACTTCTGAAATACCCTCCCCGGTGATTTTTGAAAGCGCGCCCAGAATGTGTCCCTGCGCAGGTTCCTCAGTTTCTTCGACGCGGCAATTCAAGGTTCTCCTTAGCAGACTCAGACCAGCCGGCCCACACCGACAAGTCCTGAATATATTCAAGCCATCAGTAATGCCAATCGGAGACGGCGCGATCATGTCAATTCAGGGACCTGCAAGGGAGCCGCAGCTCGCATTGCGCCCGAGCCAGTCTTCCTGGACGCAACAGCAACTTGGATCAAGTTGGCCACGGAAGAAGAAGGCAACATACTCAACCTTTTCCACCGCCAGACAACATCCTAACATTGTTCTTCATCATTCCGAGTGAGTTGTCCGAAGGCCAGCGTGAACGCCTGGTATCATTGGTATCAGAGGTGTTCTTCTCCCTCAATACTCCCTGTCGCAACCAGAACCTCTTCGAGATCAAAACATCCGCCCCAGCGGGAGAAGTCGCCTTGTGTATCCTTGAGCAAGGTTGCTATGAAGGGTGAAGACGCACTCTGGGTAAAATATGACAAAGGTGCTGAGAGCTTTTGTGAAAGCAGTTTGACAGTTGGAAGCCACGGTGCATTCTGAAGAGATTTCAGCACCGGACTCGATGCTACCTTGGTTCGCCAATTGTCTTTGATGGATAGCTCTCTTGTCTCTAACTGGAATCCGTTGGTGATTCTTTGGTTGTAAATCTGCGCGTGTGCAATTGGACAAGTTTGCCACCAGTGTCAGGCGCGAA
>CAUJNA010000149.1:133383-170883 GCA_963377175.1 Effrenium voratum
GCAGAAACGCCCCTGCGACACCTCACGTCCAAGCACAAGAGATCTGTCTCTTGTGGGAAAGCGTCAAAACGCGGGGCCAAGAGGCCTTTGGAAGTCTTTCTGTGGAGTATGGGAAAGTGTCAAGAAGAAAGGCCGCTTCCAATGCTCAGACATTCACCTTTTCCTTTCCAAATAGGGGGCACATATCTTTGAAGCCTCATGTTGTCAAACTGGGGCCAAGCGATGGAAGTCCAGATTAGAGAGTTGGCGAAAGCAAGGATCAAAGTGGTTGGCAAATAGCACAGGTATGCTGAGATATGACACCTGGTTCTGGCGCATCTGCTCTTTTCCATGTGGGGAATGGCTTGTTCCAAAGTGACAGGCGCCTTGCTGTCCAGCCCTAAGTATTCCCGCTGAAAAAAAGCAAGTTGCATGTTCTTGGTGTGTGGTTTACTTGTAAGATCGGAAACTCACACATCAGCTTCCGCGAGGCTGGGTCGAATTCTGGCAAAGTGGATGCCTAGACCTCGGCCGGGCGGCACGCACCCTGCGCCGGCAAGAAGGAGTCGCCGGCGTCGCTGGGGAAAGGCTTCACCTGGGCAGCCCGGCAGTCACGTCGAACCCAAAACCAGATGGAATGCAGATGCAACACCTAGTGAGAGTAACGCAGCAAGAGATTGTGTGTGGGCTAGACATGTTCTTGCGCATTTGCAAACAGAAACGGTGCCACTTCAATTTGCGAGCTGCGGGCATCCGTGCATTCGAAGGGGCATTTGTCCCAGCCACTGCACAGAAGGTTTGGGATCACGAATCAACCCCGTACTGGCGTTCGAACAGACCTCAAACACTTCAGACGGTTTGTCCAAATGCAGTCCCGCCCTTGGATTGGGTTGCTATCACTTGCGTGGAGCGCTGTGCTTACAAATCTGGGCTGCCCTCAGATCCCCCGCTAAAAGTTTAAGTGGGTTAAACGGAAACTACCACTCAACACTAAAAGGCTAAAAAGCTAAGGGACCGGATGGCTGGGAGCCACCAAGAAACATGTGGGAGCGAAAGCCCTGGGACAGAACCCCCCCACCCACCCTCCGGCCTTCTTCCGCACGGCTTGGCCCTTCGGGGCCTTCGATCGCTTGGCGCCCTTGGCACCCTTGGACTTCTGGGCAGAGGTGGCCATGTCGAACATACTCGCCTCGGGGCTGGGCAAAATATGCTCAAACAACAAGATGGCCCCCTCTAAACGCGGAAGCCAAACAGAGGTGTTTGAACAACAGGCGTTTAATTGTGTTGAAACAGAGGGGTCAGCTCCACGCTGCCTCAAACCCAGAGATGCAGGGTGCGTGGCCTTGTTGCTCGCTATCACTGGCATGTTGAGGTTTCTGTTGGGTTTTGATGATGTGCAAGGGGTGCGTTTGTGAAGATGTCTGCCATCGCAACATGTGTTCATTCACATGGGTCGCACACTTGCGTTTAGCGACCCCCGACTCGGAAAAGTGTACTCTGAATCAAGTGATGTTTTGGATCATTCTCAACCTAGGCTCCACAACTTGAAACTGGTGGAAGGGGAAAACAACATCCAGAAGTCTGTGTTTGACCAAGGGCTGCCCATCAACGTCTCGTAGTCTTCTCGTCGTCTTCTCGTTGTCTTCCTGTAGTTTTCATGTCTTCCCTTAGCCTTCCCGTGGCCTTCCCGTTCCCGCAGTCTTCCGATCAATTAGGATACTTAGGAAATTCAAACGCCCAATTTCTCAGCCCTTGGATTTCCGCCCGGCCTGCCCCTTGGGCGCCGCAAAGCTGCAAGCCCATGGAAGCAGCAGCGCCGCAGTGGCAAGCGCGACGTGGCGCATGGCCATTTTGGGGGACTGTCAGAGGGACTCGTTGTTCTTTTCTTGAGAGCTCTGCGCGCCCTTAGGGGAGGCTATTCCACTCGCTCGCTGTGACGGTCTCTGGTGTGTGTTAAGGCTCGGGCTCTTTAAGCATGCGTTTGGCGTGCCGGTTGTGAGCGCTCGCTTGGTGACCCTCAGTGTGAAGTTTTGGGCAAAGCTTTGCCGTCCACCTGTCTGAGGCTCAACGGCTAGCAGCACAAAAAGCATAGAAACAATCTGGAAAATGTCTGCATGGAAGTGGGTGCGCAGGCGACTCTTTGCTCCCAAAATAGATCGGTCCGGTTGACACGAATGCTAAGCGAAAGGTTCAAAGATGCCATGCTGTTGATGCTGCCTGCATATGTGTGTGTGTGTGTCCCACGCATGCAGGCTGCCCATGCGTCACGGTGAAAATGCCATGCCTGCCAGGTTCATCTTGGCAACTCTCACACCTTTGATCAAATACAGTAGGACCATCGCACTTGAATAGAAGGTGTCCAAATGATCAGGACCCAACCCGGAATTCCGCTTGATTTTTTTGCGATCACGACCTGGCTGTGCTGGCAGATCCGCCCAGCAGCGTGGCGATATCGCCGAAGACCTGGGGCTGGGAAAGTGCCGTGAATGTAGTGGAGAGTGTGAGGCATGAAGGGTGTACCAAGAAAAGACGGAAGATCTTGCGCTTTCCCTTCAACTTGCTTTCTGACCGGATGGCCCGCTCCAAATCACGGAGCGCTTGCTGACTGGCTGTCGACAAGGACCAAGGAAATCGCAAGGCCACATAAATTTTGTGTTGGCCCAAGTACGATTTGGATTCATGAGAGATTGTGCTAGAAAATAACTTCAGTTGAGTGCCTTGGGAGGATTCACCACCACCAGCCCCAAAACAAAGAATGCCCATGAAGGGAAGGGATGCAATTTTGCTTAATCTGATTCCGACACAGCACACCTTGGGCGGTAGCCGCCACCCTCAATATATCTAAGAACGGAACAAATGTGGAATTGTGTTGCTTGTCATCTGGTGCTTTTTTTCCCGAGCAAACTGGGGATGCCTGGGCCACCCCCTCCAATGATTCCAACATTCAATCATTGCATCTTACATGTGGTTTGAGTGAGTCCAGCTCGCCTGTTCCAGGAAGAATGAAGGTACACACGAATTCATGACAGCACAAGACTCATGCTTCGACAGTTGCACTAAAAACTCGATTCTACACCCCAAGACAACCTGAGGTCATCCTGCGTGTTTGCCTGGAAGAACAAGAAAGGGGTGGTCAGCGCTAAGAAAGCTTAGCGACCTATCGTGCCAAACGCATCAGACATGACCCAACTTCAACTTCGACATGACGTCGCTTGGGGGTTGGCTTTCCCCGGAGAAAAACAGCAAAAACAATTCGAACGAGCACATTCCACCAATGACAACAAGCTTACTGGTGTGGCTTCCCTTAAAGGAAACCATATGGTTTTCTTGGGGTTATTCCATATAGAATTTGTAGGGGTCCTAGGGTCCTTCCGTTTCTCATTCCCTACCTATCGCACCAGCAGCGTCCGGGCGGCCGGGCGGAGGCGCCCATGTCTTGCGGCCGGTCCTGTGCCCGGCACTGCGCCCTGCGCTCCGCCACCGCCAGGGGCGTCTCCCCGGCGCCGTCCCGCAGAGTGCGGTCCGCGCCTCGCGCGTCAAAGCCCAAGTGGGCGAGCAATCGGAGATCCTACATGGCCCTAAATGGCCATGGGTCAAAAGCCCGTAGTGTACGTCCCAGTCCCCACTAAAATAGACCAAAATGGGTGGTTCACCTACCCCAGAATGATACCATTGGTTTTGACCCACAGCCAAATCATGGGGCTGGGGGAGGAAGGGGAGCGAAATAGTCAGGAAGCCGCCTGGGACTATGGTGTATGGGAATATGGGAACTGTGCTCTGCCCAGTTGAGTGCGCGGGGAGAGGAGTCTGAGACACTATAAATGCGGCCAGCCCCTGAGGTTTGCCTGCGCCTCGAACCAACGCCCCGACACAAAAACCCTAAACCTAAACCCTAAAAACCCTACACCTAAACTAAAAACCCTAAACCTCAACACTAAAAACCAGAAACCTAAACCCAAAAAACCCTAAACCTCAACCTTAAAACCCTAAACCGAACCCTAAACCTAAACCCTAAAGCACTAAACCTAAACCCTAAAAAACCCCAGACCTGCCGCCCTCGTGGTACCACGGCCCCACGTTCTGAAGAGAACGCAGGTCACCACGTGTCAGGTATGGCTGCGCGAGTTCTGCTACTTGACTAGTAAAGCGAGTCACCTTGGGCATGGGCAGGACAAGGGTGGATTAGGGGGTGCCGGCAAACCACGGGGGCTGTGGGTATAAATGACTGTCACAGCGGGGCATAGAGAACGCCGAGCTTTGTGGATAAGGTAGCGTCCTACTATCCGATACTCCGGCGGCCTTTCAAAGGAAAACTGTCAGCCGACAGTGCTTGTTTGCTTTTGGCCAACCACTTGTAGAAATAGCCTGGGGCCCTTCCTGGCAGGAATTCCAAAAGAAAGCGAAGAAACCATCACCAAACCCCACTCCGGGTCAGAAGTGCCTGCGGCCAGTAGCGCCACTACCGCCGACCTGGCGATCGGCTAACATACCTGACGTTTTGCGGCCGTGTTTGAGCAAACATACCCGACCCCGGCTCCACATGGCGCAATTCCCGGCGCCGAAGGGAAACAGCAAATCTCCGCATTCCGCGGACCTCACGCACTGCTTCGCATCCGCCTGTGGCCGTTCACCACTGCCCAGTGCAGCGGAGATCTTCCGAAGGCGTCCTGGGCCTGGCCAGTCCCTACGAATGCAACCGAGCCCAGCCGAATTGAACAAGGATTTAAGCGAGTGAGAAAGAATGGGATGTTGGCTTGCAAGCTTCGATTCTCCCTCTTCCGCTGTGCATACTCTTGCTTCTTAGCCCTTGACATCTATCTACTGCCCTTGCTCTTTTCCTACTGCCTATTCCTATTCTCTTGCCCCCTCTCTCCTGGTCCTTTCCCCTGTTTGCTGTCATCACTTCTCCTTCCACCGTCTCACATCTGCGGGATTGAAGCACTTCCACCAGCTAGCCAGAATTTATGTAAGGTAAGCCAGCAACAAGTCCGATGGGAGTGCACACTTGCCTCAACTTGCTGGAGCTTGGAGACTTCTCATTGAATAGCTTTCTCATATGCTCGTTGGTTCGTACCATGCTCTTTCGCTCCCTGATTGATTGCCAATCAACATGTGAGGCATGTCCCAATGTTGATGTTCTGATGTTTCGCTACTCCAACAGGGATTCTTGCGAATTGATCCTCTTATTTGCGATCTCAAGGGGTGGTACACGACTATCTCATGACTTCAGGGTCTTTGGGCTCCAGGAGTGCGGGCCTGCCCAACCAGCGGGCCTCCGCTTTTCCCGAAAACAGGCAGTCCGTCAGAGCCAGAGGGGTCACATAGCTGCAGATCCTGCTTTTGTCGACCCACCCATTTGTTGGGCCACACAAAATGGAGGTCCAAAGGTTTGGGGTTGGAAAAACCATGGCTCCCTCATGTACCCCTCGCGGAGATCACATTGGTGCTTGGATCCCGCACGTCCACGCCGAATCCTTTGGCGCGGCCCTTTCTCGGCCCTTCCTGGCGTGCGCGGCGCCGAGTGTGGAGCATGAGGATGCCCCCGAGAAACTGGAGCCAACCACTGGACGCGGTTGGGGAGCGAAGCTCCTCGACTTATGCACTGCCTTTAGCACGTGAAGGACCAAGAAGCCAACTGGGATGCTGGTTAGGCACCTATGGAGGGGAACCACCAGGTCCCGGTCCATTCAGGTTTCGAGATGAAGTCAACACATGCAACATGCGTTGGCACCCTCCTTTGTTTGAACTCAGCCTTTGCTCGACCAAACCTGACAATGTCGATACATAAGTCGGCAAGAATGAATTTCTCGTCAACCGGTCCTCACCAGCTGCACGTCCAGGCAGGAAACTCCAGCTTGCACGAACAACTGGATACGGCGAGCGGCAAGCAACATCCAAAGGGCACAAAGAGAAGCCCGCCGCATTTTTTGCCAATCATGACCCATCATCAGACCCAGAAGACCCACAGGGCCTTCAGCAACTCCTCCAGCAGTGCCGTCTTGGCCCCACCCCTGGCCGCCCAATGCAGCGCCGTCTGCTTCTCCGCGTCAGCGGAGGCGCCCGCCGCGCGGTGCGCCAGCAGCAGACGAAGCAGCTCCAGGGCGTGACCGGCCCCACCGAAGGCCGCCAGGTGCAGTGGCTGAACCCCCTGCGCTCGCACATGTGCAAAAGGGAAATGGGGGGGGGGTACAAGAAACTGTTGTGTTTGTTGTTGCTTCTTCTTTTTTCTCCAGCTGAAAGCTTTGGGGTCTCAGCCCAGATAGGCTTCAGGGTGGTCCGGGGCGGCCCTGAGGCAAGGTTCCACGAGGGTTCCAGGGTTCCACCAGGGTTTCACCAGTTCCACGAGGGTTCCACGAGGGTTCCACGAGGGTTCCACGAGGGTTCCACGAGGTTCTGTGAGGGCTGCAGGGTGGTGCGAGCACTAAACAGAGCACCGCATGCAGTTGGGGATGTCACCTGAGCTTATTTTCGAGGGGAAGGGTGAAGAAAGAGGCAAGGGGTGTTGTTTGTGGAAGTTTGGGAGAGGGAGGGGGGGACTCGTGATGTTAGGGGGGGTGGGGTCTGTTTTGGATGTTTTTTGAGAACCAAGAGGGGGTCAATACTCCTTGGCCCCAATCCAAGAATTCTAAGAAAGCAAACACTCAGTCTCCACTGTGTCTCTTTCCTTTGTTACTAGGGCCAGGGTTCTGTTTTTGACTACAGGCAGACTTCAACCCAGAACTGGCTGATTCCCCCCAAAAGGGAAACTCCTGGGCTTAAGTCTACCTCAAGGAGAAAAAAGAAGAAGAAGAAGAAAAACGAAAACCCTGACTAGGGCTCCCATGTCCGCTTCCTCGCCCAAGGGCGCCGAAGCGTTCCCCGGCCTTGGAGTCCTGGCACCCGGCGCAGGCCCGCGCCTGCAGCAGGAGCTGCGCCGCCTCCAGGTGGCCCTGCAAACAGGCCTCGCGGGAAGCCGACTCGAGGTATGGTGCCTGGGGGCGGGCGGTGAAAACAACACCAGGAGCCATACCGAACTACCCAAAGGCGTCCTTTGAGGGGAAAGAGATGGCCCTGGCAGATGGTTAAACCACCGGGCAAGCCAGGGCCATCCACTTTTACACCAAGACCACCAAAAAGGACACCTATGCCGGCTGGAGGGGTCGGCTGGAAGGATTCTTGATAGGGGCCGTTGACTGGGGCAGTGTTCCGAGCCCGCCGACACCTTTGCAACAGCCATGCCATCCTAGGGGCGAAGTGTGTTCTTAGCGGTTGAATTCGGGGAGTCTGAGAGGGGGGGGCGGGGCCGGGGGCCGGCCCAGCAGATGTTTGACACTCATTTCCATTCTCTAACTTGCTTAACCTCTAACTCTAGCCTCTAACTTCTCGACAACCAGCGGCTCAGTCTAGGACTTTTGTTCTGTTGATAAACGTGGATGTCCAAGCGCGTGTACTGACTTCAGTGGATGTGGGACACGTTTCTAGCCTAAATCGGTCAACGCTCCAGCATCATCAGCAGCGCTTAATCTAGGAAATTGTATTCCGTTTGTCGCCGACATGTTTCTGGACAAATTGGCCTGTAACTCTAACCTCTATCTCTGACCTCCAAGTCTAACCTCTAGCTTCCCTAACTCTACTTCCAACCTCTAACTTCTTTAACACAGCGCGTCAGCCTCCGCGAAGAAAGGAGCAAGGGGGAACAGGCGAGCTTGCATGACCAGCCCTACGAGATCGGAAAGTTGCGACCGATGCAGAACGAAATCCCACAACCTCTCATGAACAAATACAGACGCAATCGTGTCATCTCGGCGTACGGCCCAAAATCAGCTAACAAGCAATGATACCAACCTGCCCAAGCCTCAAGGATTTCAAGCATAAGCAGCCTGATCCCCTCTCAACAAGTGTCACCAAGCCGCCGCGTGCAGGGGGCTCCGCGCATTCCGCTCCGGAAGCAGCCCAGGCCGCAGCAGGATTCGCAGCACCTCCGTTGCGCCGACCCCGGCGGCGTAGTGCAGCACTTCGCCGCGGGACATCAGCTCGTCTCCCCGGACCTCTGGCGAACAGCGGAACCGGGGGGATGGGGATGGGGAGGAGGAAGGGGGCAAGAGGAAGTCGTGAGAAACCACAACAATGCAAATGAGTAGCTTGCTCGAAATCACGAGAATCAATGAACATAGTCATTGATTCACTGAAGAAACGGCTTGAGAAAAGATGCTCGTTTTTGCCGTGAGGGAGTCAGGGAGTCTCAATGCGCTGGATCAAGGTTGAAGTTTGGACCAATTCGGCCAAGAAAGCCCTGCCTCATCCTCCTCCTCCTCCTCCTCCGCCGCTTCTTCGGGTGCTGCAAAATGGCTCCCCAAAACCGACCTCTGCAAGTGCTGCAGGTAGTCCGCCAAACGAGGCTTGCTCAGCAAATGGCCCGGCAGCCTTGGCTGAAATGCAGAGTCCAGTGCGCTGGCATCACACCGAAATTGCTGTGTGAAGTGGGAAGGCCCAAAGGTAGCCCGACGGCAGCTCAAAGAGCAGTCCAAAGGTAGCCCCAGCAGTCCAAGGTAGCTCAGAGGAAGAAACCCAGTCCCTTGAAACGCAAAGCCAAGCCGCAGCGGTTCGGGCAGGGCTTCGCCAAAGGTACCGCCGTCGAGTTCGCACCTCTACAAGCTTTAGGGTCCATGTTGAGAAGGAAAGTGGTCTTCCATGGTCTTCCAGGAACTAAGGATCCAGCTGAGGGCAACATGCAGAGTTAGAGCACCCAGGTTGCCACTCTATTTTTTCGCAAAAGGGAGCCTGCGAATGTCCATGTTGCCTTTGCGCACGAGACCAGCCCAAGTTGTTTGTGCGCCATGGCCTCCTGACATCGGCGGGTTCCTGCGGGTTCCAAGTTCCAAGTCCTTGCCTGACTTCTTACATTCTGCTACTGCGGTACCGCTACCACCGCTACCACTGCTACCACTGCTACTGCTGCTACTGCTGCTACTGCTGTATGTCTCCTCCTCTATTATACGTCTAGGTCCGCTTCTGCCACATTGCTACATCTGTATGCGAACATCTTCTATGCCCAATACCACTGCTATGAAACACCTCTTTTCCGCATTTGTGCGTCAACCTCCAAGTTTGCTACGCATCTCTACACTGCTTGCAAGTGTTGATAAATCATGCAGGGACAAGCCAAAGGATGGAGATGCTGAAAGCGTAGCTGCAATTCAAAACATTCCTCAAGCTGGCAAGCAAGCCCTTCAGCATCTGGGGGCGCCAATTTCTGACAAGCTCAATTCAAGGCACGTGAGAAGTCAGAATGAAGACAGGCAGTCACTTTTTGGATGGTGCCATTTCGTGCCTCCAAGGCGTACAATTATCCACATAGGCATGATGTTTAATTGGTTGGACCCTTACGTGGGTATCATTTACATGAGGACTGATATCCATCAACATGTTTCAAAATTTAAATATGAGCCCTTGTGAGGTTATGCCTTTTGGGGTTTGGCTTGAAGGGAGACAAACAGGATGCCACCCATTTTGAGGGTTCCCAAGCATAGAAATAACCACAAGACAACCACAACAATTGATCTAGACAAAAACCAGGGAGTCTTTCTGCCCCACTTGCCAAAGAATCCTAAACTGGAACAACGGAACCTCAAAAGACCTTCATGCTGGGTGAAACCGGTCGCACGCAAACCCCTTAGGTCGCGACTTCATTTGCCAGATCTTTGTACATCTCCCTCAGGGAGCATATGGCCATGGGTCAAAACCCCGTAGCTCCAGTGAACATCCCAATCCCAATCCAACCACCAAAATAGGTCCTAACATGGATGGCGCACCTATCAAAATAGGTTCTAACCTGGGTGGTGAATTCACCTATCTCAACATATCCCAAAACGGTCTTGAACCATGGCCATATGAAAAAGGCTCCAGCCATCTTCCTGTGCCAAAATGGACCAAACTGAGTGGTTCCGTGCCACGAAGATGGCACCCAAAAAGCTCATGAAGCTCCAGGAACTCGACTGAGCATTTGCGGATTTGTTTTTCCGGATTTGAAAACATGTCCAGTGATAGACTCCCTTTGAAGCAAAACAAACCTTGAAAAAAAAAAAACTGTTCAGCCAAGGGGGGTGTATGCTTTTCCTCCAGAAAGCCTGGCCCACGCCTCATTGCCAGGCGCTGGCAGACCCGCAGTGCAGCCATGGAGTCTCCGCCCAGCGCCAGGAAATCGCTGCGGAGGGTCACCGACACACCCAGCACCTCCACGGCACATCCCCGACGGCCCTGCTTGGTTTTGGTGGGGGGGAGGGGAGAGGTGTCAAACTTCGTGCTCAGACCCAACCTGCTTGTTGCGGGCGATTGTCATGCTGAGTTTGGTGCTGGTTCCTGTGGGCGGCAGATTCTGCGGCTGTGAAACCACTCAAACCATGGCAGGTGGGTGCGCTCAGCAAGCAGCGACCCCATAAACCCAACCTCCTGCGCTCCACGCCGGGCTTTTCGGTACCCCGTGCCTTCCTTTGCCCGGTATGGTGGACAGTCGGAGCACCCCAAGATTGGTTTTCAGGGGTTCGGCCACTGACAGGCAAAAAGAAACCGAAAGCAAACTCACTTCTTGGGGACCTGAGGGCCCTATTCTGAGGCAACACTGCAACACTGGCCCTCCATCCTCAACCAATTCCGGACCATCAAGCTTCACTTGCATCATGGGTCCATCTCTCCTCCCCCCCCGGGCCCCGGAGCCTGGGACCCGGGACCCGCCTCCCGCCAAGCCGCCGCCACCTGCTCCGCCGCGCCGGTCCTCGGCGCCGAGGCTCCCAGGGCCAGCGGGGGAAGGGCCCACTGCGCCAGCGCGCGCCGGGAAACCTGGCCGAGCGCAAGTCAGGCAGGGGAAACCAAAAGCAAGCCGATGGTTTTGGAGGGGGTGCGGGGGCACATCCTACTTCCGGGAAACACCCCCCCTTGGGTGTGTGTGTGTGTGTGTGTATATATATATATATGCGTGTGCGGGTGTGTCAATCTTGGGAGTTGGTACCCTTTTAGGGGGGTAGGTTTGGAGGAACACCAAGAGCAAGCCGCGCCCACTTTCGGTCTGATTCTATTTAAACTACTAAATTTACCACTGAGAACCGCCACCTAAGACTTGTTTGAGAAACAACGCAAACTCTAGCCACCAAGCTTTGCAGGATGAAGCCTGTTAAACCCAAAGCACCCGTTTCCAGTCCACTCCACAGATTCGGTTTGGGTTGGGACCATCCCCTCGTACTTGAGTCCTAACGGATGTCAGCTGCTGGCAAGGCGTTCAAATCATCTCTTGGAACACACTCTCTCCGATTCACCTTCCACCACGATTTCCAAACCCTATAGACTTGGGCCATGGCTTTCATGCGACCAGTTGCCAAGCTCCGGTTCATCATATTCACAACATCCTGACATTCAGGGGATTGACTCACAGGCTTGCTTGTGATCTAGCCAACGCAAGGTTGCCACCCTTTTTCCCCCACCTAACCATTGGCTCAACTCTCGGGGGAGAAAAAAAAAAAACACCCCCCCAACACCCCCCCCCCCCCAACCACTCTGCGCCTTGCCACTGCTGGTGAGCGGAAGCTCCTCCACCGGCACCACCCGCGCGGGGACCATGTGCGTCGGCAGCCGCTCCGCCAGCAGCGTCTTCACCAGCGCGCAGGCGGCCAACTCGCCGCGTGAGCCGCCTGAACGAGGAGCCAGGAGTTGGCCCGCGGGCGCGTTCCTGAAGATCTGGAGACAAAAGCTCGGCCTTGTTTTGGGGTGGTGGTGATTGTAGTCTAAGGCTGGTTTGGGTTACGGGTTGTAGTATCATACAGAGCGCTGAGCTCCGTTCTGACATTGCACTTTACTGCCACGCACACGCACACACACTGGCAGGCTCCTAGAAAGGAGCTGCAGCCTCGCTCTTCCCTTCCCTTTCCCTGGAAGCTAAGGCGTTCAAAAAATGCAGGTACATTGCCAGGCGTCCCGAGCGACATCCTAGAGCGGTCAAGAGCTTCGCGAGCGCGATGTTACAGGCTCCCTGCCCCCCCAACCCACCCAACCCGCATTTTGAAAAGCCGGACACTCGGTAATGTTTGCTCTGCGGTCTGAGCCTTGCGCCTGCAAAGCCCCCTTGTCATCAGACTGTTCTCTTACAGAGATAGAGACAAGGCTGAGACCTACCTCACAGAGCTAAAAGTCAGGCACAAACCCACCTCACTGGAACCTGCCACAAGAAGAAATGCATCACCATGTTCTTTCTTGTTGGCCATGAAGCCTAATGTGCTAAAGCATTGGGTGCTGATGCGCTATGTCGTGCGAGTGGAAAAGAACGAGAGCTGAGCTTCGGGCAAAACTTGTTCAACGCAACAAACAGAGGGTACCCTTTCTGAGATCCTTGGGGGTAGTCCAAGGGAAACCGGCCTGCCTTGCAGCACGCAATAGAGCACCAGCAACCCCTCCACCAGCACGCAGCACGCTGAAGCCAGGAGCTCTGGCCTGACCGACAGGCCATGCAGAAATGAGACTTGTTCAGAAAGAAATGGGTGCGGTTCTCAAAACTCGAGTAACCCAAAAATAGGTTGCCCTGGTAAATGGAACCAAGGGAAACCTGCGGTCCCCTGATCCAGGTTTAATTTTGACCCATACACAAATGAGATTCGAGTTGTAGTGAACTGTGGCTGCATCCCAAGAAAATTGAAACACCTACTTGGAGCTAGAATAGGAATGGACAAGCATGATAAAGTGATGTAGAGCCTTTGGAATTCACACACTATACATACATCATATGTATAGCCTGTGTAACTGCGTGATGGCTTGTGGGAATGTGGTAAGCGTGCTGCTGCTGCTGCTGCTGCTGCTGCTGCTGCTGCTGCTGCTGCTGCTGCTGCTGCTGCTGCTGCTGCTGCTGCTGCTGCTGCTGCTGCTGCTGCTGCTGCTGCTGCTGAACCATGGTTTGAGATAGATCTGGAATTGCCTGAACAACCTGGCGGTTGATTGTGGTGGCATGCTGGTTCATTGTGTGCGTGTGTCATGATCATAGAGGACTCGCTGCTTCTCACACCCGTGTCCTCACGAACAAATACTCGGTCGCTCACATCTACAAACCTTCTGAAGCACTTTCAACTGTTAGCCGGCAACCTGAAGAAACAAGCAGAGCATCCTCCAAGCTTCCACTCAAACTCACAATTCAGTGACAACAAAGAGAAAGAATGAGCTGTCAGATGCAAGCAGTAACGTTTCATGGTCCAAATGACAAGTTGCTGGTTCTGGTGGTTGACCTGAATTGTTCATCCGCGGTGATGGTTCACATGTGACTCAAGAAATCTCAGCAGTGAACAGCCCATATGGCCAAGAAGCCGTGACACTGATTTGGTGCGCAGGTACCATCGCCACAAATACACAGAATGCCAAATACTTGTCGCGCAGAAATGGTAGATTTGATGTATCATCCCCACTCTGAGTTTGTTATGTGAAGCACTGTATGGTTCTGTGTGGGGTTACCACGCGAAACGCCGCTCTGAGATACCTAGTATTGCTTCACGCAAGCAAAAGGTCTGCACATGAATAGACACGTTTGCCAATGTCAGGTTGTCAAACACAGGGGCCCTGCTTGCAGAGAACAGGGCAGGGTTCTCACCACTTCAAATTGACAAAGAAAGGGTGATATTGATATTTAAAACCACCGAAACAAATGACACCAAAAAAGGTGATAGTCCCCACCCGCCCATCCACCCACCCCACCTGTCCACTTTCGTGATTCTTGGAAAAAGGGCCGGCCCTTTCATGTTCCTTGCGTTTCCCCAAACCACCCAACATTGAAATTTGTCCCAAACCACTTAACACTTCGAGATCTAAGGACCCCTGCTGTTTGACATGCATTTGGGCCCCTTGTTTTCACCACCAACAGTCCAAGTTGTGCGGGAGCAAAATGTGTGGCGGACAAGAAACAAGAAGAAGCAAAAACGAACCCAAGTAAAATATATGAAAGAAAAAAAAATAGGAAAAAACATAATTACATAATTACATATATACATATATACATACATATGTATGTATATATACATATATACATACATATATGTATATATATATATATATACACGCCTACATACGCCCCTCCCCTCCCCTCCCCCCCCCCCTCGCTTTTTCCTCGGACCTCCCGTCTGGGTCTCCCCGGCGCGACACTTTGGGCCACCTCCTCCACCTCGCCCAGCTCCACGCGGCGCCCGCGCAGCTTCCTCCACCCAAGCGGCCCCGCAGCCCCCGCAGCCCCGCAGCCCCCCCCGGCCCTTTGCGTCGAAGGGAGAAAACCCGAAAAGAAAAATGGGAACCCAGAGGAAAACCCGAAGGAACACCACTATTAAACAAAAAAGAGTGAGAAACCCCCCCCCCAACCAAAAAAAAAAGGAACCACGGGGTGCAACAAAGTCACAAAAAACTTGCCCCACAGGAAGTCCTGTGCCGAGATCTGCCGCTATCATAACTTTCTGCATCTACACCCACCGAACACACCAAAGCAACCTGCCAATCTTTCTTCATCCTCTCGCTTGCGCTCGATTGCAGCTGAGCGGCACCATGCCGTCGCGGCGGCCCAACAAGTGCCACTCCCCTCGCGATGCGGGTGAGGTTAGACTCGCTTTGAATCCTTCTGATCACGAAAAGTGAGGAAACCTCCTGGTTTGAAAGTTGCAGTGACGAAATCCACCATGGGCAAACAGTCTGCGAGGCAAGTGGTCAAAAGACATGGAAATCATGGTTGAAGAGCATGTGCTTTTCCAGAACTTGGCTAGAACATATTTGTGGAGCACATGATTGGATGCCAATCCCTCGGCTCATTGCAATGAACCTCTGCGCCATCTTGTTGCTGGGGCCTTGCCGAGAAGCGTCAGGTGTGCCGCCCCAAGCCCATGACGCCCTGGCAACCCGCTGCACGCCCATGCTCTCCGTGCAGAAGTTGCGAAACCTGAAACCTAAGGAGGAGCCGGGTGTCCAATGCACCCCCCCAAAAAAAAAATATATAATAGCAAACACAGTAGTAGCAAAAGCCCACAGCGACAAAACCACCACATCCACAGGGAGCTTCCCGGCACCCACCTTCGTATCCCCCCCCCCCGCCCTTGGCGCCTGAGGCCTTGGAAACTGCCAGGTCGCCACCTGCCGGCTCGGATGGGCCCCGGCCGACGGCACCTGGGCCCTTGTTTTTGACTATCCAAGGTGGAAGGCGGCACCCAAAACCCAAAAGCCTGGACCACAGCGTTTGGTGCGTATCCTATGGAGCACCCAAAGGAAATTCAAAGATGCGGAGCGTAAAGTCGCCTTCACACGGACGGCGAGAATATGCGGTTGCAACGACACGGTTTCTGAGTGAGTGCCCTGATCTTCGAGTCACCAAACAGACCATCTGGACATATTAACCGAAGCTCGCACAGAAAACACAAAGCCACTCCAAAGGAACTGACCGGGCGCCCGCGCTGCGAAACCCTCGGCGGCCGTCCGCATCGTGCCGGAAGCGCTCCGCGGTGAGCTCTGGGCGCCTTCCGGGCCCGCACTCCACAAAACAAGACTTGCGGATGGCATCTTTTGGGATCCATTCCTGGGAAGAACCCTCCCCTTGCTGCCCCTTTCCAGGGAGGGGCGAGGGGGACCCAGGCGGAGCTAAGCAGAATCAGCTCGGTGAGTATGCGACGAGCTTGAGCGCCGAACTGGAATATCCAGCCAACCTCTGTTCGCATACACTCCGGTACTCTGCGTGGGTGTGTTGGTGTTTTTGCAGAGGTAGCAGCTGCCATGTTTAATACCAAGGATCCGTGGAAAAGTGTTTGAGACCCGACCATCATGGGTGAGGTCGAAGGCGTGGCCGTGATGATCATGGCAGGTCAACCAAATCGACGGACTGATGATGTGTGACCGACCAAGCGGCCAACTCAAGCTTGGCGGATCAACAAAGCATGCTGATCGTCCCATTCTATTCACGCAGCAGTGTCCCCAACCCTAGACCAAAGAGGGAGGCATTTGTTTGACTGAAGATGAAATGTTGAAGTGAGTGATAAGCTGCCCTGATCTCGAAGGCATCGAGACCTCGCTTTGAAGCATATCTTGACACGCATCCAGAACAGTGATCCATCCCTGCCACAGATCTATCTTCAAAATCCCCAACCCCAAACAGGGGGAGATGAACAGGCGAATGGTGCTGTCTCTTTTCAATTGGTATCTTTTTTGGTTGGATGGTGTCTCAGAGAACCAAAGGGGAAACCACCCATTTTTGGAGGTTGCCCTATTTGGAGACAAGGCCACCTGGCCCGGCCTGAGGTAGCCAAGTCCAACCTGCGCCCCAAAGATCCAAAGTTCCCCGATCTCCTCACTGCCCTCCTTCGCACAAAACGCCGCGATGCCGAAGGCGGGAATGACCCCATTGCTGGGACCCTCTTGAGCTTTCAGGGCTAAAAACTGGAAAATCAGGAATCGCCGGCGAGCTCGTTTTGCCGTCAGATGACAACGAGCTCGTTATCATTTGTGCAGATTATAGTTTCCACCCGGACATTGCAACATGTGTAGTCCTCTTCAATTACCATGAAACTGCCATGTTTGATCCTTCCGAAACGAGACATGCGAGGGCGCCTGGCTTTTTGGGCTTGGAAAGACATGGCAAAAAGCTTCAAAGGCCCTATTCAAGATCTTTTGCCCAGCGGTCAGCTGCTGTTCAATGACTCTGCACTCCAAATCGCTCGAGGAGCAACAATCCAAAGGCTCCTGTCCTGTTGCTTGCCGACGTATCTGGCAAGTTTTCCAAACACTCCCTCAAACGGAATCTTGCATTTAGGCATTACCGAGTTCGCTCAAATTGACAGCAATGCCCCACGCATGTTGCTATCTAGAAGCCAATTTCCGTCATTCGCTCAGAATGGACACCTTGCAGCATGTCCGCGTCGAAGTGTCTAGTGTTTCTCGCTGGAGGATCAGCTTGTGCTTGCGTGCCCCTGCCCCCAAGAAGGCCCTACTATTCAACAAGCCCACCAAAACTGCGCTTTAACCGCTGGGAAACAGCAAAGTCGTGAATCCTTTCCAGGAAAAGCCTTCAAATTGCAAATAGCGGACCTGTCATGACACTCCGAATCTAGGTGCCTCATGGAAAGCAAGTGCTGCCTCACCAAGATCGTGTCCCTAGTCAGCCAGAAGCCACTGATATCCCGATTTCACAAAAAGAAATGGGTTTGTCTTTTGAGTACTTTGGAGGGAACCTTCTTCTGGGGGTCCTTTTATAAGGAGAACCATAGCGAAACCGGGAAGCCTACCCATTTAGAGGGAAGCCCCATGGGACAAACCCAAATACTTCATGTGGTGGTCACGAGTTTGAGTCGCGCCCGCGCGAATCGATTGGTTGAAAAAATGCCTGTCCTCCACGCATTGGTCGGGATCATCGCCTGGAAACGAGCCACAATCAAACCAACCAGGCATTTAAGGGTTCCGCCCACAACCATGTGCAGAATCAAAAGCTTGGCTGCAACTATTCATGGTTGGGACTGTCCCTGTCCCCCGCTATCCCTCCCTTACCCGCGACACCGTCAGCA
Source organism: Effrenium voratum (assembly GCA_963377175.1). Taxonomy (NCBI): domain Eukaryota; class Dinophyceae; order Suessiales; family Symbiodiniaceae; genus Effrenium; species Effrenium voratum. Next base: position 150,891 of record CAUJNA010000149.1, read on the forward strand.
AGAAAGCTGATGAGGAACTGGATTTGGACTTAATTTCTGCATACGTCTGGATTGAAGGGGCGGTGCCTTTTCATCCCCATCGATGCAGCTGTGCAGTGGTTTCAAATATTTCTTCATGTCAAATCCTGAACCAGACAGAATCAGCCAGCGCCTTCATCAGATTTGCCCGTGGCTTCTCTTTTGTGGATTTACACGTTAGTGACCAAAGAACTTGCTTCTGTGCTTCCAACCCTCATCGCTACTCACTCCTCTCCTCCCTCCCAATCAAGTCCTCATCGGCGCAAGCGGCTTGCGGATAGAACCCAAGAACCGCGTCAACTCCCCCCCCCCTCCCGACCTCCTAACACCCCCCCACCTCCTTCCCCCCTCCCACCCACCCCACCCCACCCCACTCGTCCCCACCCGCACCCCACCCGCACCCCACCCAACCCCCAGCCCACTCCCCCATCCCCCCACCCCCCCACCACTCCCCCACCCCACCCCACCCCACTCCCCCACCCCACCCCACTCCCCCACCCCACTCCCCTACCCCACCCCACTCCCCCACCCCACCCCACTCCCCAACCCCTACCCTACCCCACCCCCACCCCAACCCCACTCCCATCGCCTTTGCCCTTCGCCAGGCGCAGCTCCGCCGTTTCCAGCGGCTCACCCAGGCGCCGGCGGCTGGCGCCCGGCGCCAGTGCTGCAAAGGCCTCTTCGGATGCGACTTCCGACAGAACTCGGGCGCTGTAGATCCCCCACCAGCAAAAGTTAAGTTATTTCCAAGAAACCAACTACAGGAAGTTCAGGAAACTTTTGATTTTGGTGTGAATTTGGCTAGTTTCCTGTAGAATTTCCTTCAGCTGGTGTCTATGACTATGTTTTTGCTGATTTGCTGGTTGAATGGAAATATGAGGGGACTCCAAAAAGTTAAAGTCTGAAGATCCAACCCAATAGCAGTAGAGAGAACATGGCCCTTTCGCTAAACCGGCGGCCCAAGACATAAAACGCCTCAGTTCCAAGGAGGGGGGGGAAGGGGTGGTTTGACAAGCTCACCGGAAAGGTCTGGGAAGCAAGGGGCGGGTGGATGAGAGCGAGAGAGAGAGAGAGAGGCCAACTTGATTGAGACCTACGGAAAGCGAAGGGAAGGGTTGCCCTCTGGTAGAAATTTATGTGCGATCTGATCTTTCGCCTGGGCCACTCAAGATTATGACTTTCAGCAGACAAAAAACAGGACGATCGATGTACGCCACCGTTCTACATCCCTCTCAACACTCACCCCGAAGCTATCCCCGCGTCATCAGTCTGCGCTTGTATTCTGACAGCCCTTTGACGAAAGCCACCAATCACCCTGGAGGCACGGATTGGCGGAATCACTTGAATCAACAAACATCCCCCACATTGAGTGCCGAAAATTATTGTTTTGTCCGTTTGGTTTCCCCGGTAAACCAGCCTCAAAGAACACACCCCTTGATCATATCCGACACAGGCGCTCGGTACACGGCCTGGTACACGGTGCACTCCGTAACCCCGTAGGTATTCAACAGGCCTCAGGCAGAAACCGCAAGGTGCAAGTGGCGTGCTGTTTTGAAGGTGTGCCGTTAAAAGGGGTGGGTCAAAAAAGAAACCAACCACTTGAAAAAGTACTCCCTTTAAGACTTTTGAGGCATACCCACATCAGCATTGGGGGAGTCGGGGGTGTTGTTAAATCTGAACAAATTATACATAGACATATATATATATATATATATACATATATATATATATATATCATACATATAATCGATGTAGATATATATATATATATACATACATGGACGTGTATATATATATATATATATAGAGAGAGAGAGAGAGACACCGGGTGTTGGTGGGGATGTGATTTTAACATGAAAATGCTACAAAACACTGTTTTACGGTGGTTTCTTGCAAACTAGGGCTGATAACGAGGTAAAAACGCCTGTGTATATGGATGTGTTTATATATATATATATATGGTACCCCCCCCAAAACCCAGGTTTGGTCTGAAAACACTGGTATTTACTGTGTTTTCTGACAAAAAACCTGAATCTGCCAGAACCCTCAGTTGTCAGGCTGTCTTTTCAGTTTTCAAGGAAGCTTTCTGGCCAAGAAACTCTCTGCAAAACTGAACAAACTGCAAAAAACTGAAAAAACAAATGAAAAAAACTAGAAAAAACTGAAAATACTGAAAAAACTGAAAAAACTGAAAAACCAAGGATTCTGAGGGACATGCCCCCCCCCAGCCATGTCCCTCAGAATCCTTGGTTTTTCAGTTTTTTCAGTTTTTTCCGTATTTTCAGTTTTTTTTCAGTTTTCCTTGGCATCTGAGCAGAACCGAGCCCATATTTGAAGCTGTCTGGCTCCAGCGCTTCCTTACTCCTCTTCTGCCCTTTGTTCTGACCCTGTCCTAGCATGGCCAAGGAGCCTGAGGATATGACCTTTGATGACCTCAAGAACGCATGCGACGCTTTCGTATTTTCTGAGTAGTTTTCTTGTATTGCCCTGGTGACTTGTCCAGACAAATTGAGCCTCGTATTTTGTCAGCATTCTCCTAGTATGCTCCTTTAGTATTCCCCCAGTCTTCCTTGAGTATTTCCCTAGTATTGCCCTAGTCTTCCTTTAGTATTCTCTTGGTATGCCCCGAGTATTTCCTAGTAAGGGAAGGGAAATACTAGGGGAATACCTTCAGTATTGCCCTAGTATTCCTTAAATATTCTCTTGGTATACCCCTAATATTCTCTCAGAATTCCCCTAGTATTCTCCCTGTGTTCACCTTTAATATTGCCCTAGTCTTTCTTGAGTATTTCCCTAGTATTGCCCTGGTATTCCTTTAGTATTCTCTTGGTGTGCCCCCAAGTATTTCCTAGTAAGGCAAGGGTAATACTAGGGGAATGCCTTCAGTATTGCCCTAGTATTCCTTAAATATTCTCTTGGTATACCCCTAATATTCTCTCAGAATTCCCCTAGTATTCTCCCTGTGTTCACCTTTAATATTGCCCTAGTCTTCCTTGAGTATTTCCCTAGTATTGCCCTAGTCTTCCTTTAGTATTCTCTTGGTATGCCCCGAGTATTTCCTAGTAAGGGAAGGGAAATACTAGGGGAATACCTTCAGTATTGCCCTAGTATTCCTTAAATATTCTCTTGGTATACCCCTAATATTCTCTCAGAATTCCCCTAGTATTCTCCCTGTGTTCACCTTTAATATTGCCCTAGTCTTTCTTGAGTATTTCCCTAGTATTGCCCTGGTATTCCTTTAGTATTCTCTTGGTGTGCCCCCAAGTATTTCCTAGTAAGGCAAGGGTAATACTAGGGGAATGCCTTCAGTATTGCCCTAGTATTCCTTAAATATTCTCTTGGTATACCCCTAATATTCTCTCAGAATTCCCCTAGTATTCTCCCTGTGTTCACCTTTAATATTGCCCTAGTCTTTCTTGAGTATTTCCTTAGTACTGCCCTATGATTGCCCTAGTATTCCCATATTATTGCACTAGTATTCAGTTAACTTAGTAGTCTCTTGGTATACCCCTAGTAATTCCTCACTACCCCATAGTATTCCCTTGCTATTTCCCCTAGTAAAGGGATGGAATTACTAGGGGAATACCTTGAGTATTGCCCTGGTATTCCTTAAGTATTCTGTTGGTATACCCCTAGTTTTCTCTCAGTATTCTCCTAGAATTCTTCCGGTATTCACCTATAAATATTTTCCTAGTACTTCCCTAGTAGTGCCCTAGTATTGCCCTAGTCAGGAAGCCTGAGAGAAGTCAGACAGATTGAGCTTGAGAGTATACCCCTAGTATTCCCTCAGTACTCCGGCGTATTATCCCAGTATTCACCTTTAATATTGCCCTCGTATTCCCTGAGTATGTACCTAGTATTGCCCTAGTGTTCCCCTAGTATTGCGCTAGTATTCCTTTAGTATCTCTTGGTATACCCCTAGCTAGTGTTCCCTAAATATTTCACTAGTCAGGGAAGGGGAATATTCGGGGAATACCTTCAGTACTATCTAACTAACTAGGCAGCTAAATAGATAACTAACTGATTAGCCAATTAACTAGCTAACTGGCTTCAGAGCTCATTCATTACAACTATTTAACTGACTAATTAGCTGACTTGCTGACTGGTTGTTTGACTAACTAATTGAACTTGCCTTGAACTTGAAAAATATGCGTTTCGCAGAGGCGAAAATACACATGTTTCTCAAAAGTAGCATTTTTCCTAGTGATTTTGGCAATTGTCCAGGTTCAAAACCTGGGTTTTGGAGGGGGGGGGTGCATATATATATATATATATATACATATATATATATATACCTATATATATATATACATGTGTGTGTGTACATTCGTACACACACACATACATAAGGACTGCTGCCCAAATCAGTCATGACATTCCCCGAGGCTTCTGCGCACTCGGCCAGCCCAGGTGTCCAAGACCGGCTGAGGCATCAGCTCGCCTGCATCGTTCCGCGGACGGAGTGGGGCCGTCTTTGTCGGAGTTGGTACCCCGTGTTTGGTGGTTTTAAAAACAGAGAAATTAAAGGACCGGATAACCCCACATGCTATGTTTTTCCCAAGGATGTGAGTTCAAATGTCCACACACATGTACCGTGCGCCCCTTGTATGGATGCGATTACAGAGCACCCAGATGCACAGAATGCAGCGCCTGCCACGACTTCGGCAACGGCATCGCCAAAGTGCTGCGCCTGCCACGATTTCGCAACGGCATCGCCAAAGTGCTGCGCCTGCCACGATTTCGCACACCCCCCGCCGCGCGCGCGACAACATCCTGTCCCTCTAGACAGCTGCCGAATGCGACCCCTGCCACACAAACACACACCCAGATGCACAGAATGCTGCGCCTGCCACGACTTCGGCAACGGCATCGCCAAAGTGCTGCGCCTGCCACGATTTCGCAACGGCATCGCCAAAGTGCTGCGCCTGCCACGATTTCGCACACCCCCCGCCGCGCGCGCGACAACATCCTGTCCCTCTAGACAGCTGCCGAATGCGACCCCTGCCACACAAACACACACCCAGATGCACAGAATGCTGCGCCTGCCACGACTTCGGCAACGGCATCGCCAAAGTGCTGCGCCTGCCACGATTTCGCAACGGCATCGCCAAAGTGCTGCGCCTGCCACGATTTCGCACACCCCCCGCCGCGCGCGCGACAACATCCTGTCCCTCTAGACAGCTGCCGAATGCGACCCCTGCCACACAAACACACACCCAGATGCACAGAATGCTGCGCCTGCCACGACTTCGGCAACGGCATCCGCAAAGTGCTGCGCCTGCCACGATTTCGCAACGGCATCGCCAAAGTGCTGCGCCTGCCACGATTTCGCACACCCCCCGCCGCGCGCGCGACAACATCCTGTCCCTCTAGACAGCTGCCGAATGCGACCCCTGCCACACAAACACACACCCAGATGCACAGAATGCTGCGCCTGCCACGACTTCGGCAACGGCATCGCCAAAGTGCTGCGCCTGCCACGATTTCGCAACGGCATCGCCAAAGTGCTGCGCCTGCCACGATTTCGCACGCCCCCCGCCGCGCGCGCGACAACATCCTGTCCCTCTAGACAGCTGCCGAATGCGACCCCTGCCACACAAACACACACCCAGATGCACAGAATGCTGCGCCTGCCACGACTTCGGCAACGGCATCGCCAAAGTGCTGCGCCTGCCACGATTTCGCAACGGCATCGCCAAAGTGCTGCGCCTGCCACGATTTCGCACACCCCCCGCCGCGCGCGCGACAACATCCTGTCCCTCTAGACAGCTGCCGAATGCGACCCCTGCCACACAAACACACACCCAGATGCACAGAATGCTGCGCCTGCCACGACTTCGGCAACGGCATCGCCAAAGTGCTGCGCCTGCCACAACGCAACGGCATCGCCAAAGTGCTGCGCCTGCCACGATTTCGCACACCCCCCGCCGCGCGCGCGACAACATCCTGTCCCTCTAGACAGCTGCCGAATGCGACCCCTGCCACACAAACACACACCCAGATGCACAGAATGCTGCGCCTGCCACGACTTCGGCAACGGCATCGCCAAAGTGCTGCGCCTGCCACGATTTCGCAACGGCATCGCCAAAGTGCTGCGCCTGCCACGATTTCGCACACCCCCCGCCGCGCGCGCGACAACATCCTGTCCCTCTAGACAGCTGCCGAATGCGACCCCTGCCACACAAACACACACCCAGATGCACAGAATGCTGCGCCTGCCACGACTTCGGCAACGGCATCGCCAAAGTGCTGCGCCTGCCACGATTTCGCACGCCCCCCGCCGCGCGCGCGACAACATCCTGTCCCTCTAGACAGCTGCCGTGAGTCAGCGAGTGTGAGTGAGTGAGTGAGCGAGTGAGTGAGTGAGTGAGTGAGTGAATGAGAGTGAGTGAATGAGAGTGAGTGTGAGTGAGTGAGTGTGAGTGAGCGTGAGTGAGTGAGTGAGTGAGTGTGAGTGAGTGTGAGTGAGTGAGTGTGAGTGAGTGTGAGTGACTGAGTGTGAGTGAGTGAGTGTGAGTGAGTGTGAGTGACTGAGTGTGAGTGAGTGAGTGTGAGTGAGTGAGTGTGAGTTGAGTGAGTGTAAGTGAGTGAGAGTGAGTGAGTGAGTGAGTGAGTGAGTGAGTGAGTGAGTGAGTGAGACGGAGACGAGCGGGAGAAGGAGGAGACGCGGCGCGCGGACGACGAGCGGAAAAAGTAAGAACCCCACACAAAGATGTGGGGAACAAAAGGAAAACCACTATTGTTTATTTTATTGAATCTCATTTAAGGAAAACCACTATGATTATTGAATCATCTATCTATGTATTTATCTATTTATTTATTTTCAGGGGGAGGTCTTTTAGTGACAAAGGCCCTTTTTTGCGGTTGGTTTAAAGGACAACCACTACAGTACTCTGCGGGGTCCAAATCCTTAAAAAGCCAAGGCCCAATTGGTTCCGATCGCCGAAAACCAAAGCACAATCATGCAGCATTCGACAGGAACCCACGTCTGTTAGAACCCGTTTGGGGCCAGGCCCTAAATGAGCCATGGACCGAAATACGCGCACTTTGTCATGGAGTCCTGGTTCCGGTAAGAACATTATGGCACCCTTCACGTTGTTGTCTGAACTTCCAAGGTTGATGACCACTCCGACGACCCCCAACGTAAAGCTGTGGGGCTTCTCAATATGGGCGGAAGTTGACAGGTGCCGAATTTGACACCCGCTCACACAGATGCACATTGCATCCGATGAAAAGCGATTGCAGGAAACTGTTGAGGGGTAGAAACAAAATTCATGGAAGGCGCAAAATGCGACCTGGCCTCGTGTGAGATCCCTTCGCCCCATGCCGATCTCTGTGATACTGTAGTCATACGGTGGACGGGCCCATGGGACAACTAGCTCTGTTCCATCTGGTCTGCTGCCCCACCCACGCCTCCCAAAGCCACAGTCTGCAGCTCGTAGACGCGATCCGCCTGCCGAGAGATCTCTGGCCTGAGACAAGATGTCTCAACTTGACTATCTTTTGATGGTTTCTGCCCCGCCCCGGCACTTCTTTGGGATGACTTGCCTCGCGCCCACCTTCAAGCTATTTGGGGAACCCGCTGCATCTTCCAGGAGGGCCGCTTCAGTGGCGCCGGCCTGTTGCGCCTGATTCGGCATGCCCATCTTGGATGACTCCATCAAGGTATCAAAAAAAGCAAGGCTAACATTCGAGCAAAAAGCCACTTCACTGGAGGGCAACGAAACCGGCGGGTTTTCTGATTTCCTGGTTGGTGCAAACATGCTTCCCCACTTACCCGGCTTGGCCCCCCACCCCACTTCCCCTGTCACTGTGCCTCAACAGTGGCGAAGTGCGCAGGCGTCGCCTCCGGGATCCGAGGAGGGGGGGGGGAGCTACTCAGGACCTGGCTGAATGCTTAACTGGGACCCCAGCAACAAGGAACTCCCCTTCTTTCGCATTTTCCTCTTCCATGACTTCAACAAGATGACTGAACTCTAGCTGCTCGAAGATCTTGCGATTTGTTTGCTCCCTGGTGTGCTGAAAGCATCCCTCCGGCTCATTTGCTCCCGAAAGCAAGTCAGCGGCAAAAATCGGCGCCCCCACCAGCGCGGCGCTGGCCGCCTGCACGTGGCTGGCCCTGGTGCGCAGCAGGCCTGGCCCCAAGGGTCCCTCCGCCTGCGCCAGGCATGCGCCCGCCAGCCACGTGCTGAAGAAGTCCCCGAGCGACCTCGCGGCCAGCCAGCCGCCAAGCGTGTGGTTTGACACCCCCCAAAACAGCTGCAGGTCCCCCAGGATTTGTTCCTCAAAAACAGAAGGCAACTGGGTAACCGGCGTGGACTTGGGTGTCAGCCCAATCAAAATGGCAATACGAATGGAAGAGCCTCTGGCAAATTCTGGGCACCTGGTGTGAAATGAGTGTTGATTTCAGGCTTGACGAAAAGTACCGCTTGCCAAGAACGATGAGAGCTTTAGATGCGCAGACCAGGCCTCAACACCTGCTCAGGTGGCTGCCAGTATCTCGCATGCAGCTAACAATCCAGCTTTTGCAACATTAAGACACTGATACGCAGCAACACACCCAGCCAAAGGGAGGGACGTGCTTGAGGGTGATGTTTACATCCACGCAAACGTCCCTGTCCCCTTTTGGTTGGTCAAGGGAAACGAAACCGCTTTAGAGGACCCCTATTTTGAGAAACCCCCATACAAACTCCTGTTCACGCCGAGCAGCGGGTCGAAGGTATGCGCGCTGCCAACGAAGACAACGCTTTGGCGGTCCACCTCGATAAGAGGGAAGCAACCCAGTGGATCCGCTTGCGAGTTTTCAAAATTTGCACAAAAAAGACATGTACGTTTCCCGTAGGTGGCCCACTACATAGCATTATTTTATACTTTTAGACACATCCACTTAGCCGTATAGTAGGTCACCATGTAAAAACCACAGAAGGCAAGATTCCTGATTGCCTGCTATAGTGGAAGCCGGATCCTCTACATCCTGGGGCAGCCATTCAGCTCCGCCTAAGGCGCCGCCCAAGGCTTGAGAGAAATCTCCCAGGGCTGCGCCTGGTGGGCGCGATTCTTGGCGCGGCAGTATGCCTCCAGGTTCCCAAAGCTGCAGCAGCAGCCCTGGCGAGTGCAACAAACGCGATGGGTGGAGAAAAGGCGGGATCCAGTGGTGTCATTCAAAGGGGTTGTGCTATGTTCCAAAGAAGACAGTGAGACATTGACGCACACTGGAAGTGTGTTATTTGAAATAACGTGGTCTTCTTTAGGCAACTCGAGCAGCTACTTGCTGTTCGTGCAGGCAATGCACGTGAGGCTTGAGGAGCTACTACGTTTCCTGACAGAAACTGAGGTTGAACCAAATGAAGCACCCTCGAAACTCTCGCTTTCAGTTGTTGCTTGTCACTAAAAAAACACCTTGCCAATCCAGCAAGTGTGGCAACTCCCTCCACATGAATCAAGCCGATCTTTCTGACAACTTGACAAAGCCAAGGCATCAGACCTGTTCTGATCCCCGCCTTGGGCCGCCCCGTGCTCCCTGAGGTGAAGAAGATGTGAGACACAGCGTCGCGGGAAGGCCAGGTGAGTGGAGGACTGGCAGCCTCGGATGTTCTGGTTCAAATGGGCTCAACCAGTCCCCGTTTCAGAATGTGTGTCTTTACAAAAACTGCTCTTCTTTTTGGTCGTGTAACAAAAACCTAGAATTGTTCTCTCCCAGCTGAGAAACTCAGACTAATATGGAGAACATGATGGTCTCTTTCAAACGGCCCTGACGCTCTGTCAGAAGCTCAGTCAGCCCATCAGCCCGCCAAGCCCAATAGGCAAAGGCCAGAGGCTAGGAAAGGAACCGGGACGTCTGCTCTGATTTCTCTTCAACAAAGCACTCTCCACTTCCATTGAAGGGAGCTTTCGCTTTGTCGTCTGAACGTGCTGCTACAGGGCACCGGAAGGCAAATATTGCACAAGGAGCTCGGCAGCTGTCAGTCATGCGAGTGCTTCACCAACCGAACTGCCAGGTCAGCACATGCAGTTGGGCTTCTTGGCCCACCTGACCCAAAAATAAACCTGGAACCAAACTTTGGGGTCTACCCCAGCCCAAGAGCGCAAATATCCGAACGTTAAAGTGACCATCGTCAACTTTACTTTTTAATCGGTGGCTCGGAGAGCAACCACCCCCAAACGCAATCTCAACGTTCAAAAAAGCAAACCTCGAAGAACGCCGCGCCAACCACAGCCGTCAACCAAAACACCTCAGCCAGCAGCTCTGCAGCCACCAGGATGCGGCCTGGAAAGGCCGAAAAATCGGCCCTGGCTCTGGCTGTTGGTGAATGAATAAAGGAAGCCGATGTTTTTGGCTCTGCTGTTGGTCCGAATCTGGTGTTGTGTGTGTGTGTGTGTGTTCTTTCTTGGCAGTCGTGCCCGCTTCAGGGTTCGTGGGAAACCAATGGGAACACACCGACTTTGGGCTTATAGACAAATCCATTGCGGTGGATCGTCATGCGTCTGCTTCAAGGTTCAAGGGTCAAGAGCGTGCCTATAAACCAAAAACAGTCACCAGCTGTTGTGACATCCAACAGCCACTCCAGCAGTGTAGGATTTGTGCCCTGAACAGTCCAGTGTGGTGAAGTCACATTCGGTCCTCAAACGCCTTCCACTCTCACCAAACAGAGGGAGATGGTCATCTCAATCCCAAACCAAAGCCCAAACTTGCACGTCAAGCTCGCGCCTTGCCGAATCTGAATCTTGGAGCATCTCTTGGCTAGTTCTCAGACTGGAGTAAGGGATCGACCCCAAACCCCAAACCCGTCCCTTGCTTTTCTGTTCTCAGTGGTTCATTGATCCCTCACGAGCTCTCGAAAAATATGGAACAAACCCAGGGCAATGGCCTCTAGCCAACCCCCCCCCAGAAACCGTTCAAATCCCCCAAACCTCCAGGCCTCCGGCCTCCAAGCCCTCCAAGCCATCCACGATGGTGGCCAGCAAGGGCCCGCAGTCCTAGCCGACCGGTGCCTCCCGCTCACTTCCAAAGGCTGCTTCAAAATGAGTCGGGCCAGAATCTTGGCCTAAGGGACACCTCAGGAACCCCTGTCCAGCTTTTCTACTCTGGTGTCGTGGGTTCGGAGCACGGTACCAATGGGGTCCATAGAAAACCCATGGCGCAGAATCCCAAAAACACCGCACCTGTTCATGGCAAGGTCCCCTTCTAACCTTCTGACCACTGGAATCATGCAGCCAGGGGAGACGGCTTCGAACTGCGCGGATCCTCCCCACCATTGCTGCATCCCTGTCAGGATGAGATCCAGACCAGCCCAAAGAACGCACCAAATCAGCACCCAAGGTGGCCAGTCCGCAGGCTGCGCTGCAACATGAGGCCATGAGTCTTCCAAGTCCAGAAAAAATGCTACAACATGTCATTGTCAAGCTGTCCCTTTCTCTCATCAGCCTTCACACGGCTGACCTACGTCAAGCAACTTCGCGGGCCGCCTGGACTCGGGCGCCCGAACAATGACTGTGGAATCCGAAAAACAGAGTCAAAGAATTTGCGGACCCCGAATTTCACAGGATCCCACCCCCTCAAATCACACACAACGCACACACCCGGTTCCTTTGAAGCCAAATGGGTATGATTTCTGAATCTGGGACCCCTTCATGGACATCATGGCAGGGAATGAAAAAGTCCAAACCTTTTTTTGGGGGGCTCCCTGTTGAATGAATTGGTGGTATCTTTGTTTTGTGGTTTTTAAGGGAAACTCAAAGGACAACCACCATTTTCGGCAGTGCCCCAAAAGAAAGACACACCCCTCTTGGATCCAAACACATCCTTTGCCCCACCGCGCCCCCCCGATGGCCCCCAATGGATCCGCGTGCGGGTCGCGTCCTCCAGCTGCAGCCGGAGCCGCGGCAGAGGCTCTGAGGGGCTCAGCGGCACTAGCGCCAACCCCGCCAGCAGCACCGCCAGCTCCAGCTGCGGCAGCGTAGGGCCCCCTGCGCGCGAAGAGATAACCCTTGGGGGGGGGGGGGTGGGGAGGCGGCCGAAAACATGCTGAGGTTGGGAAACTGTAGAAACATCGTGCTGAAAGTGAGTTGGAACAAAACACTGCTTCGGTCTTGGTTCTCAGGGCTTGGTGCTTGAGTTGTAGCCAGGTGCATGGTTGCAGAAAATGGACGCCCCTTTTTGATTCCCATCCACATGAGTGACTTGATCAATTTCCGGGGGATTCCCTTGGCATCACGGAAAGTTGCCCCAGAACAATTATCAACAAGCAATGCGTCTCTGCCTCCTTGGGAAGTCTGTTGAAACAAATGCAATCTAAAAAACGGCCGATGGAATTTCAAGGTCGGAGCGCGGCAACATACAGGCACAAGCCCAAGAGGGCTCCATCATAAGGCGGCTTGGAGTGGTGGACCCGTATGCATCTCCTAGCCACAGAGCTGCCGCGTTTCGAATGAGAGCACCACGAGAACCCACAGAACATAGCCAGGAGCATTATGAAGAATCACGGGTAATCACAATGGAAAGGCAATGAAAAGCCTGCTTGACCAAGATAGCGCTTTCATCCGGAACCACTATTGCAAGTAACTTCATCTGGCAAAACAATTTCAAGTAGCTGTCAACAACTTTCAAACAACAAGAATGATCAGAATCAACTGCACGCACCAATCGCAAAAAAGAAAAAACCAGCAAGCACGAAACTGCGGACAGCGCCACCCGCCACGTCCGCTCGATTCTGGGACTTGATCAGAAAGATGGCCCTGCCTGCCAGCATCATCCCCACGTGCCGTCCATCTGCCTCTCCCGCCAGCTGCGCAAGTCGTGCGGCCGCACCGCACGCCGCCGCCCAGACCGCACTGTAGCTCAGCACCTGCAGGGAGGGGTCACTGTGTTGAACCGCTCGAAAACACCGCAAAACCACGCTAAAACCCTGTGCAATCGTGCTGTACTGAATTGAAATTACTCTAAATTACTCTAAAACGAAAACCACTGTAAAACCAAAACCACTCTGAACCCTCCGAACATCTGAATGGGCGTAATCGAGCCACTCTCAACTTTAAGTGAGATTTGAATGAGCCAGCCTAAAACCCCGGGCCGCTTGTTCGCTTGTGGCTCGCAAAATGCATTCTTAGTGCAAAGACCATTGAAGCCGATGTTCGAGCTTGGAAGCGCGACAGCCGCTTATGGATTCACGCCAAACTGAAAGTGAAGCACTCAAAAAGCTGACCTGCTGAATCGACTGGCCAGGACAAGTGTGAACTTGTTGGGCCTCGAAAATGATGAGCAAACCAACAGAAACTGGCAAGATTGAAAACTAAGTAGGTAGGAAGTAAGTAGGAAAGAGAAACTGCTTTAGGATTTAGAGGTGATTAACCCAAAAGTGTGGTAGATTCAAACGGATAGGCATTGGCAAGATACTGACTAGGATCTTTGCGGAATGCATCGGGTCGTGCTTCAATAGGCTCTGGTCAAGACCAAGAGGCTTCCTGTCAGGAAAGCATCGGAGAGCCTTTGGGCCTTTTCTGGGCACGTCTCCTTTTCTATCGTGTGTGATGTCATGAAACCACAGGTGGTCCCAGCAGGGCGACAATTGGACGACAAAGTCACCAGCTGGTTCTGGATCCCAAGAACAGTGCTAGGTGCTAACATGATGGTGTTGCACCGTGTCGAATCCCGATCCCATGTTGCTTGGCGCCGGTGTGATGCTGAGCTGTCTCTGAGCTTTGCGCAGGGCTGCCTCAGGCAAGGGGCCGAAAGAGCCTGTCAAGCATCCTAACACGGCCTCCTTCAGCACCGACAAGAACAACACGATGAACAAATACCATTTGCCAGCTTCCCATACTGAACGGCCTCGTGACAAAGGAACCAAGGCCTACCTTGCGAGGTGCCCCTCCCGTGGGTCATTGCCGTTGGATGAAAGCCATGGCCGAGATAGTCTTTGGCTTATGCCCAAGATCTTAGCAAGGCAGGCACGCGCACACGCACAAACAAACAAACAAACAAACAAACAAGCAAGCAAGCAAACAAACAAACAAACAAATGGAGTCCTTTTTAATTTGCAAGGTGTTCCCGTGTAGGGGGAATTAACTATCCCTTGGTTTCGGACTACCTGGTGGCAATCAGCAAATTGCACCAAGACAACTGGCCTGCGGCTTTGAAGACAACGGCGCGTACACCAAAGCCGGGGCTGCTGGCGCCTGAGACAGGCTGCAAGAACAGTTCGACCCCTTGGACATCAAAAGACGGCACAAATGACACCGTCCAAAGTCTAAGAAGGGCACAGCCTTGCACCATCTGCAACAGATTCCTCCACATGTCGAGCTTGGAATGTGGCCAAGTCAGCGGTAAGATGTGGATGGCCGCAACAGTACGGTAAGTCCATAGCGCTTTGTCTGATTGTGAGGCTTTGTCAAATGGAAAGGTGTGCTGTCGCCTTTTTGGCTGCCCTATTGGTTCTCTTCCTTTTTGAAGGTTTTCCCTTTTGTGCGTCCGTTGTGGTTGTCGTCCTCTTCTAAGGTGTTCCCTTTTGGTTGTCCCTTGTGGTTGTCCTTTTGGTTGTCGTCCCTTTTGGCGGTTTGTTTTTGTGGTTTTGTCTTTTTGGTTGTCCATTTGAGTTGGGCCTTCCGTTTCAGTTGTCCTTTTCGCTTGTCCTTTCGCTGGTCCCTTTCGGCTGTCCCTATTGTTTCTTGGGGCTATCCCGTTTGGCTGTCCCTGTTGCTAGGGCATGGGATGTCCACGGAAAGCTCGAAGCATCCCATCAACTCGCCGGTTGGGTCAATCACCCCGTCGGATTTCGGATTTTCCGGCACCAGGCCTAGGAAAGCCAGATCTTCCACCATCTGCAACTGGCAGTTCTGGAGTGCCCGCTCAACTCATTGGTTTCCTGCTAGCTTCCTAACATCCACGAAAAAGAAGGATTCTACCTCTGACAAGCCCAAGTAGGTGAGATATGTTCGAACCCACCAAGGAAGACACCCAGACCTCACAAGGATGGTAAAGGCCGCGCGCCCACATAAGGTTCTCCTTTTGAGTGGACCTTTTTTGATGCCTTCTTGTGTGTGTGTGTGCGCGTGTTGTGCGCGTGTGTCTGACTGCATATGTGTCAAAATAGGGCATCCCAAAAGTGGGGGTTGTCCTTTTGCTTTCCCTTTAAGCTGAGGTGAAAACGGTACCTTGAAAACAGACGCGCGAACACACAGACACTTGAGCTACATCCTGCCTGTTGGACATTGGCGAAGATCGCTTCCAAGAGAGTCGGCTCCATACGGGCATTGCACTCACTCTTCTGGGTGCTATTGTGTGGACCCCCCGCGTGTGAACATCGGCGCTCGGTGCATTTGAGTTGCCGGTGAGGACTCCAAAAAAGCAACAATGCACCAAGTAACTGGGCAACTAGGAGCAAGAAACGTTCGATACCCTGCCTGTCAAATTTTGACATGTTCGTGCAATTCCTTCTGAGGATTACAGTTCCCCACGCTAGTCACGTGATCGGAGTTCATCAACGGATGCATGTGCAGAAGCTCGCTTTGCGAATGACATGCAATCGCTGGTCAGGTTCTTTTACACCTATGGGCTCATTTCTGAGGGTGGAAGTAAGTCTCCCTGTAAGCTGCTCCTATCAGCTGATTGCTTTGCAGAGTGGGTCAGTTGCCAGCCGCCTTTGCTACTCTTGGCTTGAAATCATCGGCCTGCCACTTGCAGTCGCTAAGCAAAAAGCTCGAGCCAGAGGAACACGCTCAGCTTGCTACCCCAGTTTGTTTCAATCAGCTGCCGCAAAAAATGTGTCATGCTGGATGGGGAATCGCTGGCACCTCAGACCCAACGGCGCAGGAATTGCATTAGCCACAAGACTGCGCAGTGCTCGGCATCATAGGCCTTCCTATGAATTTCCACTTATCTGCGCAAGGCACATTGAACTCTCATTGATCACGCTGCTAAGTCCAGCATGGTAGCTACAAGACCACATTCGGCCCCATACAGGACAAATCATCCATACGCACAGCAAATCATCTCTCTGTCTTTCTCTCTGTCTTTCTCTCTGTCTTTCTCTCTGTCTTTCTCTCTGTCTTTCTCTCTGTCTTTCTCTCTGTCTTTCTCTCTGTCTTTCTCTCTGTCTCTTCTCTCTCTCTCTCACTCCCTCTCATCATTTTGTCATGCTGACAAGTAGAGTCTGCCCAAGCTGTGAGAACCCGTTCCGCATGCAAAAGCCAGGCTTGGCGCCAGGGCAATACTCAAGTGCTCACGGGACGCATTGAGCCCGGATGAATAAACCCACTGGTTGGGCGGTGGGACCCCAAATTGACATCGTTTAAGGTTCAAGAAAGAGTACATCTGGGCTCTCTTCAAGCCCCGAATTTTTCGGGATGATGTTTCAGTGGAACTGAGGGGTTCTCACACACTCACTCGGCCGCACAGCAAACACCAGAGTCAGAGAGTCGGGCGTTCTCTTCATCATGCCCTTGTTGGCCGTCCCAGTGTCCAGCCTTCTCCGTTGCACTGCATCGTCCAGCACGTGGTCGGCAAGGTCTGGCGAGCACACCTGTTCCCACCCGGTCGGCGCCCGCTGCGGACCTCGCCACAGAGGCTCCCGGCGCGGTGGACATGGGGCCTTCTAGTCGCAGTCCGCGGGCTTTCGGGGCTTCAGCCGCGCCCATGGGTGACTGGGGCCACTGGGGCCACTGGGGCCCACTGGGGCCACTGGGGCCCACTGGCACGCTATCCCGCGAGGCTGGCGGCGTCGGCGAAGCTCAGGCGAAGCTTCCGGAGCTGCTGCCGGGATCTGTGATCCTTCCTGGGCGGGGAGCCTAAGGCCAGCTAAGCAAAAGGCAGGTGGTCAGGAATCAAACAGATCAGAGGCTGCTGCTTGAAAGAAGCACGCCCCTCAACCACAGGTGTCAGACAACATACTCATAGGATAGTACACGCCAACTGGAACAACATTCCCCACATACTACCAGATCAGATGAGGTGATAAGCCAGATCAGCTCTTGGATTTGTCAAGACCTACGTAGACTCTGTTGGCCCGTGCAATCATCAGAAAGCTGGCACGGCAGCAATACCTTTGCCTCAAGGTGAACTCCTCTCGAAACCAGACACTCAGTTCCATAGGAAGGGCTAGGTCCTCCAATTCCATTTCCCTATTCTTACCACAAAGATGGAAAATGGATTCACACATGGAATTGTAGGGCTCACCCCGCTCACCCCTCAATCCCCCACCTTAGCTCATACCAATCTGCAGTTGGATTCTCCCGAACCTGCCGAACACAAAAACGTTCAGCGCATGCCACCTCACCAAGCGTCGGCTTGGCCGACTGCAGGGCTGCCAGCAGCCTGGGAGGCAAAGGCATGAACCTCAGTGCGGCATTTGCTGCGAGCGGTGGCTTCCGAACGTTGGGAGCCTCTAGAACTGGCGAAGTGATACTGGTTTCCCACTGAAGCCGTGCAAGGATCACTCCGGGGATCAAAGTGGCGTTGCGTGGATTTTGTTGCAGCGGGAGGGAGGTCAACCCTACAGGCCCCAAAAACGGGCCGGGAGCAGTTGGGGCCAGCCACAATCCGACGGGGGTTCGGGGGTTTCATCCATCCAGGGATATTGCCAAGGTATTTTGCGCATTTTTGCGCCACAGCGGCACTTCTCGTCTGGCTTTCCCCTCATTGAAGGCCAAGCGATGGCGATGCAAAAAAGTGCCACCACACCAGTCCTGCAAGAAGAGAAGAAACGTGAGCGGGCTGAAAAAAAGGGGACCCCGCTCAAAACATATCGCTTCCTTTCCAAAAGTAGGGGGCGCCCTTCTCGAGCGGTGTTCAAAGGTGAACCAAAGGGAAACCAGTCATTTGTAGGGGTCCCCGCTTTCTGACAAAACTCTGAGGTCTGTGGAAAAACCAATCAATGAGTGATTCGGCTTGCTATCAGGCGTTTGCTGTCTTTCTTTCATTTATATATACCGTACACAGAATATGTCCCATGGCATGACTGTGTTCGAATGTGGTTTCTGGCTCATGTTGTTCTTCAGCTTTCGCAACACACAAGCTTTTCGTGCTAGGAGCAGCAAAACAGCCCATTGCACGCTCGTGGGGACGGCGACACAGCCGGTTGCCTTGTGTTTGCCCGCGACCCATTGGGGCGGTTCGTGCTGATTCCGAGCTCCGTGAGCTCCATGAACAAGGCTTCACGCGCACTCTGCGGGGATCGGTATGAACATGTGCAAAACCTGAGGATTTGTTTTTGGCGGATGTGTTCAGAAGTTGTCTCGAGGTGATGTGGCATAATTATCAGAGAAGGACAGCCATAAACTTGTACAGAGTAACTTGCGCAGAGCAAGTTGCAGAGAGCACTTGCACAGAGCACTTGCGCGGAGCAACGTGCAATGAGCAATTTGTACAGAGCAACTTTCGTGCGCGCAAATGACGCAGAGACATGGATGACGCAGATGACGCAGAGACAGGTGCAAGGCGCTAGGCGCAAGGTACAAGGCGCAAAGGTGGCCTGGCGCAAGGTACACGAGGTGCAAGGTGCACGGCGCAAGGGACAATGAAGGCACAAGCTGCAAGGTGCAAGGCGCAAGGCGCAAGGTGCAAGACTTTCCTCTTTTGTGTTTGCGTGCACTTGAACGGCAAACAGCTGCGTTGCCCGTGTGCTTGCCAAACATGCGCGGCACCAAATGCGATGGCCTTCCAGTTTGTTCGGATGTCCAGAGCAAATTTGCCGGCTACCCGAAGCGTCGGCTGACCCAAGACTTGCCTCAAACCCGAGAAGGCAACTGCAACCTGACCCTCCAGAGCGTGCGAATGGGCCTCCAGAGATCCAAAAAGCCCCGCCAAACAGCTTCCCACGTTTGCCACGGCTCCCTTCTCCATTTGTATGCACCGGAGCCCAGGTTCAGTTGGAGGATTCACATGAAGGTTTCCTATTTAAGACCTCACTTTTGGGGTCCTTGTCTGCTTGGAAGGTCGCCGCGGCCGCATAGAGCCCATCGCAGGCCACCGGGTGTCCACAGTGGGACGCTTGGGCGCGGATCTGGTGGCCTGGGTTATGGTCGCAAAGCTGTGTCCAGGAGTTGCACATGTGTACATAGGTATATGTGAATGAGCAGAAATACCCCGCCAGGTCGGAAATGAAAGGGAAGTCAAGCGTGACAAAACCGCTAGAGCCCACTTGCTCATGCTTGTGGCAGCTACGTCTGTTCATCAAGTCAGTGCAACCTCTGAGACAGTGGTCATGTTCTGCCATGATCCTGACAACGGCACGAATGCACGTGCGTCGTTCACGCTATAGGCAAGACAATGTGCATAGATGTGCTTAGGCATATGCATATGCATATGCATATGCATGTGTGTGTGTGCATATGTGTATAGAATGTAAAATGCTACTCCTGTACATACATACATTACATACATACATTACATACATACATACATACATACATACATACATACATACATACATACATACATACATACATACATACATACGTACATACATACATACATACATACATACATACATACATACATACATACATACATACATACATACATACATACATACATACATACATACATACATACATACATACATACATACATACATACATACATACATACATACATACATACATACATACATACATACATACATACATACATACATACATACATACATACATACATACATACATACATACATACATACATACATACATACATACATACATACATACATACATACATACATACATACATACATACATACATACATACATACATACATACATACATACATACATACATACATACATACATACATACATACATACATACATACATACATACATACATACATATACATACATACATACATACATACATACATACATACATACATACATACATACATACATACATACATACATACATACATACATACATACATACATACATACATACATACATACATACATACATACATACATTACATTACATACATACATACATACATAC
>CAUJNA010000149.1:178383-225883 GCA_963377175.1 Effrenium voratum
ATGTCAGCATCACGTGTAGTCAAGGTTCATTGATACCCCTCAGTGATGTCCCCAACAACGTTGCCTGCCTGCTATCAATCACTTGGACCTTTCCAGGAGGCGCCTTGATACGAAGTCAACCGCACAGGGCAAGCACCCAAGAGCCCTCCACACCATTTTCGGCATACGGAACCCCATGCAAGGAATCCTGAGAGGCGTATGTTGGAGGGTCCTTCAGGAGCCCTTGCCTTTGGGTTTTGCCCCGCTCTCCCAACATCCCGCGGCCGGGAAGCGGCGCCGCTCTCCGAACAGCCCGTGGCAGCAGACCAGGTACTCCCGGCTGATCGCGCCGGAGAGCAGCTGGAGGTCCTTACATCCCGAGTCGGTCTGGTGATTCACCCGGTTCAATTCAGATGTTCGAGCTGAATCACAATAGTCCCTCGAAACAATGGATTCAAGAAAGGCACAACAAGAATTGGGTTTCCACCCAAGCCTTTGGTGAGGTGGCAATATGATATGCTCAGACTTTTGGAAAGCACCTGCCTTGCCTCCCTGACAACTGAATGTGAACCGCGTCGCAAGATCGTGGTAGGCGGCATAATTCTTTGCCATCAGCACCAGTCCAGAAGTAGCAACCTCGGGTTGGTAGTCAACACGCCAACCTCTGGCTGTCCGAAGCCCGCTCACTTGCCGCTTGCCGTCCGGCTCTTGAGCCGCTCCAGCCAAAGTGCTTGCTCTTTGAGGTGAGAAAATCGCCAAGAAAAGCCAGAGGCTCGGCATGGAGAGCCAGAATGAGCCCTTTCTTCTCTCCCGCCATTCTGACCCGGCGTTCTTTTCAGAAACCATCCACTTCCCCAAGGATTTGGCCCACCCGAAAGGAAGGATCCCCAAGTGGAGTCTCCCAAAAGGGGTCTGTGCACCAAACATCACCAAACCATGTGCTCAGCGGCCTCTCTCCTCTGCCATTACGGGGCCTTTTAAAGAGGATGGTCTCCCACAAATTACTGACAAGCGGCTTCACGTGGGTGAGCGACAGGGGCCGCTTGTCTGACACAACAGAAAGGGCTTCCCGAAGACTAACCCCGCATTCTTGAAGGGGGAGATTCCCTTGCATCACAGTGGGGATAAACTTCTTGATCCCGCAACCCTGCTCAGTAGGGACTGAGGCAATGAACCTGAAGATTCCCCTGCATCACAGTGGGGATAGACCCCTTGTGATCCCAACACCCCGTGGGCTAACGACAACTCCCAAACCAAGCTGGCCATCCGGCTCTCCGGCCGAGCAGCGTCCAGTCGGTGCAGAAAGCCGAAGCAGCTCAATGGGTCCCGGCTGATGCGACCTCCCAGCACCTTCTGGGCGAACTCCTGGGCGAACCAGAAAAAGGTGGACACGAGTTGATTTAACCTTTTCTTTTCGGAATAGTTTAGGCCTGCAAAATGGCCTGAAAGTGCCTCTGGCAGAAGGGCGGAGGTGTGCAGTCCCTCCAAATCCACCTGCACGCATCAAAACACAAATGCAAACGCAGACAGACAGACAGACAGACAGACAGACAGACAGACAGACAGACAGACAGACAGACAGACAGACAGACAGACAGACAGACAGACAGACAGACAGAAAAACAAACAAACAAACAAACAAACAAAACAAACAAAACAAACAAAACAAACAAAACAAACAACCAAACAAACAAACAAACAACAGGAAGCCAGGCAGCAGGCAGGCAGGCAGGCAGGCAGGCAGGCAGGCAGGCAGGCAGGCAGGCAGGCAGGCAGGCAGGCAGGCAGGCAGGCAGGCAGGCAGGCAGGCAGGCAGGCAGGCAGGCAGGCAGGCAGGCAGGCAGGCAGGCAGGCAGGCAGGCAGGCAGGCAGGCAGGCAGGCAGGCAGGCAGGCAGGCAGGCAGGCAGGCAGGCAGGCACGCAGGCACGCAGGCACGCAGGCACGCAGGCACGCAGGCACGCAGGCACGCAGGCACGCAGGCACGCAGGCACGCAGGCACGCAGGCACGCAGGCACGCAGGCACGCAGGCACGCAGGCACGCAGGCACGCAGGCACGCAGGCAGGCACGCAGGCAGGCAGGCAGGCAGGCAGGCACGCAGGCAGGCAGGCAGGCAGGCAGGCAGGCACGCACGCACGCACGGACGCACGCACGCACGCACGCACGCACGTATGCACGCACACATAGACCTTCACCATCGCCACAGCCGCTGCCATCGTCATCGTCAGCGTCATCATCCTCCTCATGGTGGTCATGACTGTTGTCATCATGCTCATCATCATTGTGATCCGCATCGTCGTCGTCAATATGATCATCATCATCATCATCATCATCATCATCATCATCATCATCATCATCATCATCATCATCATCATCATCATCATCATCATGCACAAGCATGAACAAGTAGGATGTCCAGCGCTACACTGTGTATATATGTTTCTGATTGGCAGGGAAAGCATGTTGGGAAAAAGATTCCCCCTCATTCCCAACACTATCAGTCACCTCGGAACATGTTGAAGCATCATGGTGTACAGAAATATCAATAAATAGCTAAAGGAATAAATGAATACATAAACTAATACAATGCACTTTGTATATAGATAATAATGGTTGGTTTTCCCAAATAATTGGATTGGGAGCCTTTTCCTACCAAAACATGTTTCCCACACCCAAAAAAGGTTGGTTTTCTCTTGCTTCCCTTCAGAGCAATCCGCAACGCAGGGGGGGGGGGCAGTTCGGCCCAGAGTTTTGATGAGTTCCCTTGAAATCGTGCCATGGAACCTGGGGATGCCCAAACCTCAAAATGGTTTCCGCTGAGCAAGCAACCAGGACCCAGGTTCCATGCTAGTGAGTGGGAGTTGTCTGGAGTTGGTGGACATAACCCTCATGTGAATGATGTCTACAAAAGGCACAAAGAGTCCTCAATGAACAATCGTACCCATGTGGTTGGGGGTGGCCATCAGTTGCCTGAAATGATCCCTGTTGTGGGAATCACATCCAACATTGAAGGACATGGAACATGGTAGCTGTGTGGCACCACTTGACACACACACAACAGTTGAGTAGGATATCGACATGACTCAGGATGACCTTCTTTCCGGACTCCTCTTGGAAGGAGAGGAAGCCAGCCGTGTTCTTTCTCACAGAGTAGAACGGGTGTTGCAACACCTATTTTACTTCTTGTTGCCTATTTTACTTGTTGTTTTTGGGGGGGCAGAAGGATCCCGCTTTTCTTTGGCGCCCAGTCCACTTTTGGCCGAAGAGCCGGCAGCTGGCGGTGCTCCGCGCCCTCCGTGGGCTCCACCTCCCAGCCCGGCGGCTTGTAGAGCACCTGAGGACATCCTCCAACCGGGGGATGCCGGTTTCGAAACGACGTTGGGGGAATGCACCTCTCCAAGGGGCGGATTCTTGTTTGAAACGACCGCGTTGGGTGGAGCACCTCAAAAAGATCGTAAAATCCAGGGGTGGATGCCTTTTCCATTCACCTGGGGATGGATTTTTTGGGGGGGGTGGCTCTTCAGATCCGAGGAGTACTGCCTGGCTTCGGGCCGAAAAGCCCCGGAAGTTCCGGGGGGGGGTCCTAGGGGTTGATTCCTTGCCCATTCTTTTCAACCGTTCTTTTCAAAAACCCGATCGCCATTTTCCCTGGGCTTCCGGAGGTTTTCTGGAAAGATTCGGATCCCTAAATAGAATGGGGAAGGTACCCCCAGAACCTCGTCTTTTTTCCTTTTTGTAGACCCACCACAATAAAGGGGTGTAATAAGAAAAAGACAGATCCATGTGTGTGTGTGTGTGCGTGTGTGTGTTGTTTTTGAGGGTACCCCATTTTTTCGGGTTGGCTTGAAGGGAAATGCAAAAAGAAACCACCTTCTTTTGGTTGGGGTGGGAAGCACGCTCTACGAGCCGCACTGGTACTGCCCTACGATGAAAAAGCCATGAGTATTGCCATATAGGTTCTTGTATCAAGAGTTTCACAAGTCATTCATTCCGACAGGCTTATCACATTCGTTCTTCCTCTTGATGGGAGGAGTCCTGGCTGCCTTATCCGCGGACCAATGAATGCATTAGACATCTGCCGAGGCTGGATGTCCTTTCCGAGGAAAAACTGCGCGACCTCCGGAGCTGAGCTTTTGCTGTCCCAGGCTGCTGACAAGGCGCTGCTCGATCGGCCAAGTTGAGGACAATCCCTAAGCGACAAATGAAGACAAAACATGCCATACTGTCCGCACGCGAGACTCCCTAAATGAGGGAAGGGAATTTCTAGGGAGGAGACCAAGCGCCCCCCAATTTCCCGGCGAGAATAGCGTTCCCAGAACGTGTCTGGTGTGGGAGGGTCATGATTGTGCCTCCCCTGAACTTCACGTACACTAGGACTAGCGATAACCGGTTCGCATGAAGCTTACACAACTGCAAACGAAATGTAAGGGGCATGTCGAGCAACAAAAACGCACCTCTTAGCTCAATTTCCGCCTGTAAACCTTTGCTTGAAAAGCAGTCAAATCTCACATCGCCCAAGGAAAATCCGCTGGACATGCTGAAACCTTGGAGCCAAAGCAAACTTCATGCATGCCGGGGCCCTCGACTGGAACTCCAACAAAACTTGGTCTTTGAACCAGGGATATATCGTATTTCCGCTCAGGATCCTGGGAACAAGCCTCAAGAATGCTCGGGGTAACCACGACTGCAAGGAGTGAATGGCTAAATGCCTATCCTGCTGCATTCCACTCAAGATGTCGGAGCTCCTTCACGCCACGGCGAATATTATCATTTGTGTGAGAGGCGAGCAGGGACTCTGACGCCTTGCAAAAATATGTCTCTTTCGAGGACACCGACGGCACCATCTCTCAGCAAACCGAGAGAGATGACCGGGGAGCCCTCAGACCCGCAAAATCCACATTTGGCTGTGGGTCAAAACCCTGTACCCCTGGTGAACATCAAAATAGGCGGTACATGAGTCCCAAAATGGAGGCATAGCTTATGACCCATGACCATTTCACAAACCACCCTGGCCAACCTGGAAGAAGCACCAAACCTCCATAGAACCATAGAACGCCCAGCCCCAAACAAGGAAAAAAGCGGGGCGTCTCACAGCCCCCGACTTCGCTAAGCCGCCCCACGCGGCGCATCGTCGGCTCCCAGCGCACCGAGCCCTGAGCCACGTGGCTCGAGGCGTTTTTTTGCTTCGAGCCCCAGGCGCAGAGTTCTCGGACACTTCGGAGCCCGGTTTGGTTCGTATTCAAAGAAAAACCAAAAGAAAACCAATTTTAGGGGACCACGATTTTGAAGAAACCCTCACACACACACACAACACACACACACATGTGTGTGTGTGTGTGTGTGTGTGTGTGTGTGTGTGTGTGTGTGTGTGTGTGTGTGTGTGTGTGTGTGTGTGTGTGTGTGTGTGTGTGTGTGTGTGTGTGTGTGTGTGTGTGTGTGTGTGTGTGTGTGTGTGTGTGTGTGTGTGTGTGTGAGTGTGTGTGTGTGTGTGTGTGTGTGTGTGTGTGTGTGTGTGTGTGTGTGTGTGTGTGTGTGTGTGTGTGTGTGTGTGTGTGTGTGTGTGTGTGTGTGTGTGTGTGTGTGTGTGTGTGTGTGTGTGTGTGTGTGTGTGTGTGTGTGTGTGTGTGTGTGTGTGTGTGTGTGTGTGTGTGTGTGTGTGTGTGTGTGTGTGTGTGTGTGTGTGTGTGTGTGTGTGTGTGTGTGTGTGTGTGTGTGTGTGTGTGAGTGTGTGTGTGTGTGTGTGTGTGTGTGTGTGTGTGTGTGTGTGTGTGTGTGTGTGTGTGTGTGTGTGTGTGTGTGTGTGTGTGTGTGTGTGTGTGTGTGTGTGTGTGTGTGTGTGTGTGTGTGTGTGTGTGTGTGTGTGTGTGTGTGTGTGTGTGTGTGTGTGTGTGTGTGTGTGTGTGTGTGTGTGTGTGTGTGTGTGTGTGTGTGTGTGTGTGTGTGTGTGTGTGTGTGTGTGTGTGTGTGTGTGTGTGTGTGTGTGTGTGCGCGCTTTTTTGGAGCACCTTTGTTGGACGGTGTCCCTCAGTTTTCGGAACAGCATTATTCACATAACAAAGAGATTTGAAATGGGTGCCCCTGAACACTAGCAGAGGATGGTGGAATTCTAGACCGACCACCACTGCTAAATCTAGGGACGTGTTTTGGGATGGTTTCACAAGGAAGAATTAGTTTGATGCATCTGCATGTTCCTAGTGCGCGTGATTGCACCTCAAGAAGTTGCCAAAGCACAAAGTGAATCATCTGTCAAGATTGAGGAGCAACCAATGCAAGGCTGAAAGCATTGCATGAGCAATCCACACCCGGCCCGAACCCCCTGGTTTCTGGGGCCCCAAAAGCAAAAACCTTCCACGCCCTGAAGACGTCGATCTCACCATGTCGAGCCTCGTAGTCTTGGGGCAGCTCCATCTTGGGCGCGCGCGAGCCTGCGGAGCCCGCGAAGCTGGAGGAATGCAGAGGCCAGCTGATCGGAAAACCCATAGGGTTGATTCCTGTTGATTCATAGGTGTCGCCACTGATCCCGAGTTGGGAATGAACTCCTGGTTGAAGAAAAAGAGTGGTGTCGCATGGACAGTGCATCTTGCAAAGCATGGACAGGTTGACACTGTATTCAGCAGCATGTCTGCCCGGTGCATGGAATGGCTCACTTTATAACTGAACAACTGCTGCGAGAACCCCAAGCAAGAGCTGTCACAAACGGCGAAGAACCAGGCAGTGTCTGCATTCGACAGCAAGCTGGAAGCTTGAAGCTCTGGGCTGTATTCTCACTCAGGACTCAAACCCCTCTGGCGGGGTGTTTTTCCCCAAAAAACTGGATCCTAAATGAGGACAGGGCGGTTTTTGATCTGGGCTTGCACCACTTTACACAAAAATCATCCAAAAGCCTGCACATGGCAACTGCTTATCCAGATTTCTACACATGTGCCTGTGCATTGCTGTTTTTACATGCTGAAGCCACCAGCTATGGAATCCCTTGTCAACACGTGTGGCCCCGAAAATACGCTTTCTTCCCCTCAATGTCCCTCTGATTGCTCCCTGGCGTTCTGCTTCGTTCCCCTTCGGCTTCCTGTATGTCCCCGCCTCTGCAGCTCTGTCTGTGCCAAACCAAGGAGCCGTTGCCACCTGACGGCGGGCTTGCGCTTCTCAAAGGGCCCCTCCAAATGGTTGCTCTTTTCAAAGTGGGTTGTTTGGCTAATAAAATGTGTGTGCATACTTACTAATACGACCAGTATCAGTTTAGTAAACAGCTTAGAAATCAATGAAACAAACTGCATGTATAGAAAACGCAAGCCCCGTTCTGCCAGCTGGTTTGGGGATGCCAATAGAGTACCCACCCACCCGGTGGAAAATCAGAGGAACCGCTGCCGCGCATCTGCACGACTGAAAAATGCCCACTTGAAACTTCCTCGAGCATGCTGGTGAAGCGGCCTTGCTTAGGACTAGAAATTCCCTCAGAACAAAAGGTATCGAGGCGAACCGCGTTGCCAACAAGTCATTCCAGGCTATGGGCCATCGGCTTGGTCAAGTCCTGGCCCCTGGCCTCAGCCCATGTCTCATCGGTCTTCGGGGTCCCCAAAAAGTTATTTGCGTCCCCTCGAAACCGAGACGCTTCTAGGAATCCTCCCCAGGCTTATATAACCATGGAATCCAACTGCCGAATTCGGGGAAAAACAAAAACGAGCGGCAAAGTCCGGCCAAACAGTACCAAGGTTGGACATCCGTGGCTGTCTCTAAATGAGGGGAACCTCTTGGTCCCTAAAACCAACCGAAAGGCGGCGACCCCAAAAAGCCCGACGCACCCCACACCCATCCGCCTGAGCTGCCGCAGCACCGCTTTCAGGTCCCGAGCATATGCCGCCGCCTCATGCCCCATCAGCAGAGGTGGACGGGCCAGCCTCTGCGACAGAATGGCTTCTAGGGCTCACTTTCCCGTTCTTTCAAATCTGAGCCGACTTTCAAGTTTAACTTTTAGTAGGTTAAATGGAAATCCCCACAAAACACTAAAAGCTAAAAGGCTAAGGGGATGGCTGGGAGCCTGGAAAAAATGATCATTGTTTTCAGCAAACCCAAAAAACACATTAAGGGATCATACCTTTTTCCACAACCCACGCAAAAAAAAAAGGAGCAGTGGCTGTTGTTTGAAAATATTGATAGTTGAAACGAATGGGGAATCAACTCCAAGAAAAGGTCAAGGAATCCGCGGCAGACTGGAAAACAAAGTGTAAACCTGGAACACATCTGAAGTTGAAAGCGGTGCAAAGCAGCCTGCCAAAATCACATATCATCAATCACACCTTTCGCACGTTCAAATAGGTGCCGCAGGCTCTCCTAAAGTTGCGGACAGCTGGCAAGGAAGACACTTTGCTTCCGAGTGAAGTCCAGCTGAACAAATATACAAACTACTTACAAATATGTAAACGTCAACATTTTTCTTGAGCAATAAAGGAGCTCTTGGTTTTGGTTGCACCATCTTTGCAGCGTGTTTTGCCTATTTTTTGCTGTGGTTTGCTGAAAACTCAGTTCCAGCGCCTGGCGCAAAACTCCTCCTCGAGCGTATCAGCCGCACCGCCGTCGAGTGCCCAGGCGATCATCGACAGCTCCTTGACCCCAAAAAAGCAAGAACGGTGAGTGGACAGGCAACAACTCCTAGACTGGCAGTTCGACAAACTTGCGACTTGTTGGCAGGTGCTAGGCTTTGGGTATTGACCCTACCTGCTTGTAGGACAATTATGTGGTCGTCCTTGCGACCGACGTCCAAACGACGCAACGACTGAACAACTCCCCAACAAGCACCCGGGCAACTCAAAAAAATACATCTCCTTACCTGCACCTGAAAAAAAACACTGCTCGGAGGTTTGGACGCCCTTTATGCTGCATGGCCTGCCACCAGCTTCCAAACGCAGAGCGCCCATTAGCGACAAGAGACTGACCAAATAGCTGCTGTGATATGGATGGGTTTGCAGCATCCTCACGCGGTTGTCACCGCAAACCGCGTGTCTAGTGCATCAGCAACTCCGAGGTCCGCTAACATCAAACGAACATGCAGGAGTGAAATGCAGCTTTGTCAGAACGCCGAAAGCCATGACATGAAGTGAAACACGGCAAAGCCACTTTTTGATTGTAATACCAGTTTACTGCATTTCCTATGGTCATACAGCCCATGGATACAATCATTTGAAGTGGAGAGTTCTTCAGATTCTCGGTGGAAGCCACATCAACACCGAGGCTCCAGTGGTCTCAGTGAGTTGCAGCAAACGGATGTTTGCACCACAAAGTAGCAAGAGTTAGTTGATTGCATCCACACGTACGCAGCTTCACCCTTCTGAATGTGCTTCTGCCCTGCTCTCTTCCAACCGCAAGCGGGCAAGCCCTGAAAGCATCACCGAGAACATAAAATATTGTGTTACCAATTTGAGCTCTTATCTTTTCCATAATCCAACATAAAGATGTATCAGTGCGAAATCTATCATGACTGCTATCACCAGCACTCTATCTTGTTTTCACTAATTACGCCCGAGGAATGTCCCCAACAACCCCGGAACGTACCCGAAACCTATCCTCCACCCTCCAGGAATCTAAGGCCAACCTCAGCAATGGGATTTTGAATAGTTGTCAGCTATTTGGAAAAAACAAAAAAACACTGTGAGGTTGAACAGCGTTCAGCGGTTGGGGGAAAAACCGGGGGAAACAAAAAAACTAAATGGGTATGGGTCAAAATTAAACCACCAGGACTTGGACCGCAGGTTTTGGTCTTTGTTTCCATTTACCAGGGCAAGCCATTTTGGGGTTACCCTATTCTTGACAACCACACCCAAATTCTCAGTGTCAGCTGTTTTAGAAAAAACACAAGCAAAAACACACTATGATGTCGAACAGCGTTCAGCTGTTGGAAGAAAAACCGGGGGGGGGGGGGAAACAAATGGGAAAAAACAAATGCCGCGCTTTGCGATTGCTCCCTCCTGCAGGCTGAACTTCGGCAGCCACCGCCGGAGGTTCGCCGCCACGGCGAAGAAGAGCTCGGGCGCCGGGATGCCTGGGGGAGGGGAAGCAGGTGTCGCCCAGCGGCAGTTTTGGGGTCAGTTGTGTGTTTTTGTAAGAAACCCGAGGCTTTTGTCGTTTTTGGGAGCAATGTGTAGAAAACTTTTTGGGTGAGTTGCCTTTTGTGTGCAAACCTTAGGGGCTGTTGTCGTTTTTTTGGGAAAGGTGTAGAAAACCTCGAGTTGTCCGAAACACGCGGGGAAATTCTGGTTGATTGGTTGATTGGTTGGTTGGGGTCGATGCGAACCCAGGATTTCAGCGTGCCACCCAGGTTGATTCATCCAGGGTCGGTATGACTGGCCTAGCTGCGTAACCCAGTGCCAGGTTGGGGCAATCAGGAAGAAGGGCCTCTTCAAAAAAGAGCACAAAGGTCCAACCCAAAAAAAAAACAACCTTGGGTGTCCATTTCTGTTTGGGGAGCTCAGCTCCATGAGCTGGTTTTTGGGATTGGGTCCGGGGTTTAACGGGGCGTTTGCCCCCAAAAACGTGCAGGACGTGGACTTCATGCAACCAGGGACGAATGAACCCCAGGATCCCGTAAACCGCTTTCTCGGTCCTCCGCTTGCGAAAGCGTGGGCAAAGGAACCAGTGCGGGGCAATGCAGCCTGCTGTTTGTCTTAACGCGGGGATTGAAACCAGCGACCGTCATGCCAAGCCGGAGTCTGGCTGGTCTCGGGAAAACCGAGTTCAGACCACCAGGGCCAAGAGTGTGATGGCATGCAATCAACACAACTCGGCATGGGTGTGGAATCTCGTTGAACATGGAGAATCTACAACGTAATGACAGCCTATATGTTGCCCTAATCTCACTTCCTCTGCCGCTGCACAATCGCCTATGCTTCTTGCCATTGACTGGCAACAAATGGAAATCCATTGCAAGTTCCTCTCGAAACATTGCAGGCAATCTGCTATTCGTGCATTCTCTGAAATTTGGGATTGCCTTTCAAAGCATTACATGGAGTCAGCGCAAATGAGAGCTCAAAACGACCAAAAAAATGTCTGACCAAGGGTCCCTTGCAATGGGCGAATGACTTCCTGCAGTTTGAAGATCATGGGAGGTAGGACTCACTAAGCTCGACATATCTGGAAAACTGATTGGAAGTTGTTTGCCTTTGGCCCGGCCGGCACAAGGGGGTGGGCAGCTACAAGTCTGAAATTTGGCCCCGGCCAGCGCCAGTACGAGTCGAGCTGTTGACGAAAAAATGATTGCGACAAAAGATTTAAGAACTCATTATTGAAGACTTCCAGTGTCTTTTTTGAAGATTCTTATGTTGGCCATTGTCGACTTACGGTCTCAGCTTTTGTGGTCTGTCTCAAGTCTCATCATTGATTGTCAGGCAAGAGCAAAAGCCCAAGGTTAGCCTCTATCAAACATCAATCTTTAGGACAATCCTGTTGAAGCCATGACCTCCTGCACTCTGAAGGCAGCTAGTGCTGACGCGCCACCCACGTGGGAATACGCCCAGAGCATGGTTGCCACGTCCTAACAGGAAGGGAGATGAGCAGTCAGGCGTGATGCCTGAGCCCATGTTAGGCCCCGTGGCAAGGAACATGAGCTCCGGTTGGTTTGCCTGCTGGTCTTTGGTTGGTTAAGGTTTGGTTAGGTTGGCTTGGATTGCCTTGCCTTGGGTTGCCTTGGGTTGGGTGGGATTGGTTTGTTTGTTTGGTTGCCTTGGGCTGGGTGGGATTGGTTTGTTTGCTTGGCTGGTGTTGGCATTTCTTGTGGTTGGGTTACCTGCAGTCTACACCGCGAAATCAATAGTGTGCAGCCCGTAGCTGGTCGCTGGATGCAAGTCAATTTGGGGAAGCCTGCAAGCACCACGACAGTTCAAGAGATGTCATCTCGGCCAGTCGAATTTGCAGCCTTCGACTGACTAGACATAGCTGTACGAGCAAGTCGAGGCCAGGAGACAAGGCTTTGGGAACAGCATTGGCCCATGTCGGGTACTCAGCTAGGAGCATTGATGCTCGGGGCCGTACCCAGTCCACATTTCATGTTGCCCAGATTCCTATTTGCCCAGATTCCTACGGCGTCGCTGTTCTTTTTTTTTTTGTGTGTGGGCGTGTGGCGTAATCAGAACGCACACGCACTTGCATTGCCAAGGATTTGCAGAAAACGTCTTTTTCCGGGTGAGCACTCTTGTCATCCTTGTCAAAGCGTTCAGACAGAGAGTAGCAAAACCTGCGGCCTCCAGCCTACTTATGTCAACCTCGAGTAGCAGAAAGCTTTGCGGACAACTACTGGGGTGTTTCCCCCAAACCTCTCTGGAGTTGCACCCCTCCTGCATACGAATCAACAAAGGGATTAATTGATTGCCTGCTTGCTTGCCTGCTTGCTTGCTGGCTGGCTTGCTGACTGGCTGGCTGGTGGAATGCATGCATGCATGCATGCGTGCCTGCGTGCCTGCGTGCGTGCGTGCGTGCGTGCGTGCGTGCGTCATGCATGCATGCATGCATGCATGGACTGACTGACCGACCGACCGACCGACCGACTGACTGACTGACTGACTGCCTGCTGCTCGCTCGCTCGCTGGCTTGCTGGCTTACTTGCTTGATTGGTTGATTGAATAATTGATTGACTGACTGACTGACTTACTGACTGACTGACTGATTGATTGACTGACTGATTGATTGATTGATGGAAGGATTGATTGATTGATTGATTTCTTGATTGACTTCTCGATTGGTTGACTGACTGATTGGATTCTGGCTTGCTTCATTGATTGTCTGATTGATTAATCGATCGATTGAGTGATTGATTGATTGATTAACTGATTGATTGATTGATTGATTGATTGATTGATTGATTGATTGATTGATTGATTGATTGATTGTTTGATTGATTGATTGATTGATTGATTGATTGATTGATTGATTGATTGATTGATTGATTGATTGATTGATTGATTGATTGATTGATTGATTGATTGATTGATTGATTGATTGATTGATGGCTCGATCGAATCATCCAGAAATCTCATTCGTCGGCGCAGTAGTTCAGCAATAGGTTGCGCACAACAGTGAAAGCGTCTTATCTCAAGCCTTCGGCTCCTTCTGCAATGCATCTGCTTGACTTTGAAGAAAGACCCGTGACTCTCGGAAATTCAGCAACAAAGGCACGCTGTTTGTTTGTTGACTGCTTTTTGAAAACACAAATACCACAAAACTATCTCTGCGCAAGAACCCCAATTCGGAGACATGCGCACGTCCACCCTCAACCCGACGGCTCTATGACCGCCCCCTGCCCCTCTCCTGGCAGTTGAAGCCCTGAAGCGTCTCTAAGGCTCTGCGCCCCAAGGTGCCGAACAGGCCCACGGGCCGGTAGCCCAAGGTGGCAAAGGACCTTGGGACTTTCAAGAAAGTGTTTATTTTGCATCTGCAGCAACATGTCTTCGTTTTACAAACTGATTCTGGCTTTACACGTCTTCTGTTTTGCAAGCGAGACCCCTACACTTTTGACAGTGTCAAGGATCCCGAGGGGTTCCCGTCAGCCGTGTCTGGTACAACTTGAAACAAGCCAAGCAAGCCCCTGAACAATACTCAGCTGTGTTCTTGGGATCTGCTAAGGCCGGATGAACATACGCAGACTCGCACCTCCGAAATAAAGATCTAAAGCCCAACCTGATGGATCCTCGATTCACCCTATCTGTCTCGCCATGTAGGCAAATGACCGAGGGAGAACTCCGTGAACCCTTCTGCCATGGTCAAAAAAACGCTCAAGGAACTCGTATCATCGCCGTCTAAAACTCTGGTAAACGAGGGCATCATGCCCTGCCCTGCCGCCAAGGCATACTGGGCGTCCGGCCAGGCCAAGTTCGAGATGTCCCGCGGGCCATAGCAACCTCAGCCGCCATGCAGGCCATAGCCCTGAGATCCCGGCGCCAAAAGCCGATTGAGCAGCTCACTTAAGGCACAGCTCAATCGCATTGTGAATTGGGTTTGGAGAGGTTTGGAGACATTAAACTCTTAAGCCAACGCAATTGAATCTAGCTCGAAACAGATACCGACTGCACACACTCTTACAGATTACATGCATCTTTGAAGTCTCGTTTCAACAGAAAAAACACCCGCAGGCAAGCAGGGACAAACTTCCTCAGGGTCACTCCATCGTTTTCACAAGCTGAGCCGGCCTATGCGTTTGGTGCCAAAGCGACCGATAAAGCCAGGCGCGCGGCCAACCGATGGCAGCACCACATCAGCAACAGCCCGGAAAAGCTCGGGCTCGTCCACGCCTCGCAGGGTTGACTCATCAACTCGGCCGCGTGATCCCGGAGCCGGGGCAAATCGCGGCAACTTGAAAAGTGGGTTGCGACTTGTAGAGCACAGAAAATGACAAGTACTCCAAATGGGCTTTGGTGCACCCAAGATGGTTATAAAGGTCTTGCTTGGCCTTGCTATTACGCGCACGACGCCAGGTTGGCGCTGAATGGCACCAGCGCCCGGCCTGCGGCAGCAAATGCCCAGCAGAGCTGCCCGCTCCTTGGGCCATGCGGGCGGACGGCCTCTTCAAATCCACGCCTGGCGGCCTACTTACCGCTTTCGCAGACATGCCCCAAGTGGTGAGCCTTGGTTTGTAAGGGTGAACAAATTTAGTTGGAGCTCTGAGACAGGCTGGACCACCAAAAAACGCGTGTCTCAGCATTCTTTTTACAAAAGGGAACCCCGCTTCTTCCAGGGACGGGTCCATCTCAAGATGGGGGGGGTCCCCATTTTTGGGCGGTTTCCCAAAGAGGGAGGTCCCCCGAACAAAAGACAAGCCCAGCTTCCCCCCCCCCCCCCCGTCCCCCCCTTCCCCGCCAGCCGCAGCGCAGGAACCGCGCGTCGAAGCCGCCGCGCGAAGCCGTCAACGCTCTCCGCGCCGCCTGCGCCACTGCTGGCAGCGGCGCCGGGGACTTGAGCCTAGAGCACCGGATTTTGGGGCCTGGGATCAGCCGGGATCAGGGAATCCCAAAATGGGAAATGTGTGTTCCCTTGGATTCCCTTTCAAGTATCAAACAGATATCCCTGTCAAGGAAAGCCCTCTTTGGATGTTGAAGCTTTCCCTTTCGGGCATGGGCGCCCATTCCATGGATTACTTTGGAGGAGCGAATGATTTGGAATGATTTGGTGGATGTTATTTGCCGGGGAGTGTATGTGTCCGCGAACCCACCCACCAGGTAACCATTATTTCAAGAGTTCCGACCAGTAGAACAAACAACCCAACCATTTGTTCCAGCGTTCCAACCGTCAAAACTCAAAACCCCACCCTTAGTTCAAGTGCTCCAACCATGCAAACTCGCGAGCCAACCATTTCGAGCATGCCAACAACCAAACCTCAGAACCCAACCGTTTGTTCGAGTGCTCAAACCATCAAAATCATACCCCAACCAATTCTTCGACTGTTCCCATAACCATTTCGGTAGGAAGCCTTACGCCGACTGCAACTGAGGGGCACGGCAAAGGCCCAGGCGAAGCAGCATAAGTCCTTGGGGATGGCTCGGGGGCACCTTGGCCAACCGGTGGCTGTGGTTGGTAGGTTGGTAGGTTGGTAGGTTGGTAGGTTGGTAGGTTGGTAGGTTGGTAGGTTGGTAGGTTGGTAGGTTGGTAGGTTGGCAGGTTGGTAGGTTGGTAGGTTGGTAGGTTGGTAGGTTGGTAGGTTGGTAGGTTGGTAGGTTGGTAGGTTGGTAGGTTGGTAGGTTGGTAGGTTGGTAGGTTGGTAGGTTGGTAGGTTGGTTGGTAGGTTGGTAGGTTGGTAGGTTGGTAGGTTGGTAGGGTAGGTTGGTAGGTTGGTAGGTTGGTAGGTTGGTAGGTTGGTAGGTTGGTAGGTTGGTAGGTTGGTAGGTTGGTAGGTTGGTAGGTTGGTAGGTTGGTAGGTTGGTAGGTTGGTAGGTTGGTAGGTTGGTAGGTTGGTAGGTTGGTAGGTTGGTAGGTTGGTAGGTTGGTAGGTTGGTAGGTTGGTAGGTTGGTAGGTTGGTAGGTTGGTAGGTTGGTAGGTTGGTAGGTTGGTAGGTTGGTAGGTTGGTAGGTTGGTAGGTTGGTAGGTTGGTAGGTTGGTAGGTTGGTAGGTTGGTAGGTTGGTAGGTTGGTAAGTTGGTAAGTTGGTAAGTTGGTTGGTAGGTGCCAGCCCAAAAAGTATCTTAACCTGCTTGATCCACCACTCTTCCCAGCGTGGGCTTCTCGCCCAAGAGGTTGGACCCGTGGCCCTTGACGTAGGGGAAGCTTGCGGCTTGGGTTCTTGGGTTCGCCGTCCCAAGCCAAAGTCGGCCACAATCTCACGAGTCAAAGTCCTGAGGCTGCCACAACGCGATGCACCTCAGGGGCAAAGAAGCTTTCTCGTTTTCTCTCTCTCTCTCTCCCTCTCCCTCCCTCCCTCCCTCTCTCGCTCTCTCTCTCTCTCTCTCACTCTCTCTCTCTCTCTCTCTCTCTCTCTCTCTCTCTCTCTTCTCACTCTCTCTCTCTCTCTCTCTCTCTCTCGCGCTCTTTCTCTCTCACTTTCTCTCTCTGGCTGACCTCCCATTTTGGATTCCTGTAGCTTCTTTTGTACTGTTCAAATCAAGGCTGGCATCACAAGCCACTCGAACCCTGGGCCTCGGCGAGGCAGCGGCCAGAAACTCACCCACAGCGTCTGCCTTGCCGGGAGCGGACTCACGTCGCTCTCATGCACTGCACGCATTGTGTCACCAGCTCATGGGATTTGATTTATATGAGGCGTGGTCAACACTCACTGTTTCCTTGACAAACATGGACATTTGCTGAGTAACCCTCCTTTTTTGCAGTGGTGATTTGGTGAGGGTGCCTCATGTCGTCCCCAAACCGTGGGTTGCTCAGATCCACTGCGGCCTTTGTTGTCTGCGCCAGGGCCTGCAGAAGGTTCGCCAAGTCCTGACAGCCGGCAAGGTCCTTCCACGGAAGGAACATCATGTTCATTGCCTGTGCGTTGAAGGCTGCCGAGTCAATTTGTCCCGCGTGTTGTCCGTTTCAAGATTGGAGCCCTGGGCCCTAGACGCGCCTTTTGGACCAGTTGCTTGCCGTGACCCATGGCTGAAAGTGTTCGTTTCCAAGCAGCCGCAGTGCGAAACCGTGTGGTGAACAAAGCTTGTCGCAAGAAACCCACACCCTGCATCCTGCAGTCATGACAAATACGCGCCATGAGTAGGGAAACCCTGTCCTGAGCTTCAAACTCATCGATCTTCCTGGCTGTGCACAGCACTTCCGCCCCCCCAGCCCACCGAGCCAAGTACAAGGATCGGATCTAAATTGGAGGCCCTTTGGTGGACAGCATGGGACATCATCTAAATGGGGATGTATGTCCAACAACCTTTTGTGATGGGGTTGCAAACATTCAGTTTTACCAGGTGTTCGTGCACTAAAACCCTGACTCGTCATTGGCCATCGCATCCGGCCTCGGTTTCGGGGGATTGGCCAATGAGCGGACGGCACACGTCCTGTGTTTTGTCGCACTACCCACCTCTGACACAAGACTAGCTGACGATGTTCAAACCCCAAAGGTGGATTGCATAAAAAAAAAAAAATGATGCAACCCAAAAATGCGCGAGTCTCAGATCCATCAAAGTGACGGGGCAAAGCGTCAGCCAGGACTCCGCAACTTACAAATCCCTCCAAACTCTTGGTGTTTGAGCCGAGGGGGAACACCCTCAACTCGACCTGTCCCCAAATCCATGAAAAACCGGAATTGAAAGTTATTGGACCCCCCCCTTGCTGGCTCCCCCCTTCCCCCCCTCCAACCCCAAAAGCCCGAAACCCCCCCCCAAACCCGCCCCCGCCGCTTGCTCCCGCTGCCCTCCTGGCAGCCTCTCTGGCGAGCTCAGGTAGCAGCTCTGCGGCCAGCTCTTCGTCCAGCACTGGGAGCTGTCGCTCGGGCAGAAATGAAAGGCGCGGGGGGGTACCACCCTCCCTCCCACCCCCGGAAGAAGAAACTGCCCCCCCGCCCAAAAAAACAAGAGAGCAAAACCGCTGAGGCGTGTGGGTGGGGCCCCCCTTGGTTGGTGCGTTTTAGGCCTCTATATGTTGACAACCCAGCGGTGCAAATGCGTTTACT
Organism: Effrenium voratum; assembly: GCA_963377175.1. Classification (NCBI taxonomy): domain Eukaryota; class Dinophyceae; order Suessiales; family Symbiodiniaceae; genus Effrenium; species Effrenium voratum. The sequence continues at coordinate 196,438 of CAUJNA010000149.1, forward strand.
TCACAACCTAAAGGGGCACGCAACTTCCCTTGAGATACTTCAGGGCAAAATGATATAACTCGCAAAACCAGAAATGAAAGAGTCCCAAGCAAAGGGCCTTCAACAAATTGGAACAAGGCAAACCACCAATCCACGGGCTCACATAACTGTGCACACTCATGGCTATTAAAATTACTAGGGAAGCCTTCAAACACGGGGCATAAATCCACATGCAAATGATGTCCACCAAAGAGACCCCAATCAAAACCGCATGCCATCACTCTCTTCACACTCCCGGGAGACTGATCAGGCTTCTGCCTGTAAAATGCTTGCAAGGCACAAAGCGAAGACTATCGACACCGGCTGTGGCCTCAACTTGGACCCGGTGCAAGCACATACTATACATCAAAAGGAAATGGTAAGTAATGTGTATAATGTGTATATACATAGAATAATATACATATAATACCTGGCTCAATTACACAACACAAGCACCAACCCCATACCTCTGACAAACCTGCCCTACCTCCCGAACCAAGGTTGGGTCAACCAACTATTCAAGCATCCCCATTGAATAAAACATCCGCATTAAGGTTCCTTCAAAAGAAACCAAGGTCCAATTCTAAAAAACAATTTGCCCCTGACCCTACCACGGCCCAAAATCCCTGCAACAAGCCCCATTTGAGCTGAAAACCCCCTTGCACCGCCCCACGAGTCATTGCCATGGCTGATCCTTCAGCTGAGCCGTGGTCAACACTCTCGTGTGGGTCATGGTCGTGGTTCCCTTTTTAGTACTAAGGTGACGGTGTGGGCCATGGTTCCCTGAAACAAACAACCAATACACCTAGCTCGGTTGCATCATCATCGACCAGGGGGCCTAAAGCCACATGAGAACTCGGCTCCAAAACTGGAGATACTGAATCACCTTGTGAGATGGTTTTGTTGTCAGGGGAGCTCGTTCCAAGTTGGCCTGGCACAATGGTGCCAAGGAAGCACCCGGGTCAGGTTCCACGGGAACATGCGTGGGAGGATACAATAATTCATCTACAAATCCCGAGTGCAGGACCCACATCATTGCGACTATGCCTCCACACCCCTCGTTCCGCGCCTGCTGCCTGCGCCACCTTCGACAGGCCCGACGCCTGCAGCCTTGAGCCCCGCACCCTGCGGGCGAGCGCCCGCAGCAGCGGGCGGTGCCGATGGCCTCGGCGCCAAAGTTTCGGGAAAGGCTCGGACCAGGGAGGGGAGAGGGGAGGGGAGGGGAGGGGAGGGGAGGGGAGGGTCTCCCAGGTTTTGATCGTCAGTTGAAGTTGAGCTTGATGTTGATGTGGCGCGTCTTTTCATTCTTGGAGAAGTCGGTGATAGGTGTACTTGATGCAACGAAATCCCATCCACGGCAGCTCAAGATGTCCTGGGTTGGTCAGGAGCTCTGTGCTGCTTGAACGGCTTGATTGCTATATTGAAGCCGAGGGAATCTCTGGCTTATGTGCCTTTTGGCGGGGGTACGTGCCTGTGCCAGCACGCACACTGGTAGTGGGTGTGGGTTTGGGTGGGTGGTGTCAGAGCGCGGAGGCGTGCGGGCGTGGGGGGCGCGGGGTGGTGGGGGCATGGGGGTGTGGAGCGTGAGGGTGTGGGTGTGTGCGTGCGCGTGCGCGCGCGTGTATGCGCGTCTGCACGTCTGCTCGTGCTCGCAACTGCACGTGCACATGCCTGTGCCCCTGCGCGTGTGCGTGTGCGTGCGCGTGCGCGTGCACATGCGCGCGCATGTGCGTGTGCGTGCTGGTGCGTACGCGTGTGTGCGCGTGTGCGTGGGCGTGGGCGTGTGCGAGGCCGGTTCCAGCTTCTCAATGCGTACCTGCTGTATGCCATGTCTTTTCGATCCGCTTGGTTGGGAAGCTGCGTGTGCTTCTTGTTCAAGATTGTACCGATTTTGTGACAAGAGGAAAATCCACGAAAGCCTGCCTCTGCACGCAAGCCTGTCCAAGAACTGAAGAGCCGAACAAACCCAATCGATTGAACCCCGCTCGAAATGTCATTTTCCCGAATTAGAGCTTTCCGCCCCACTTGGGGATGTGCTTTTGCGACAAGCTGAGGTAGCCTTATCCTTTTCGTGCGAGCATTGTCAGTCAGTCATGTGGTTTGTGCTTCCGGAAATGCCAAGCCACAAGCGTTCATGTCACCCAAGATTGAAATTGTGTTGATGGATAGCGCTGATTGCCTTCGGAGAAGAAGGCCCCAAGTCTTCAGGGCCGACAGGTCGCTTCACGGTGTTGTCTTTCCATGTAATTAGGCTCCACTGGGTAACCACCAAGGGTCATCCCGAAGCAGCAGTCAGCCGGCCACCTGGCGCCCAAAATAGCTTGCTTTCTGCTCGTGCTCGCAGCAACCAAAACGAGATCCCTGCGTTTGAGCTCGGCTGAGGCCGATGGCCGGCGCGCGCCCAGGCAAACGCCACTCCCGCCACATCCGCAGCAGACAGCTCCTGTGGCAGCTGAACCGAGGCGTTTGGAAGCCGCAAAATTCGTCGACTGAGTCGACTGAATCTTGGGATTGCTTGCCACTTCTTCCCATTTCAGACACAAATTGCTGTCTTTTTCGCCCCGCCTCTGTCGGTGTGCCCCAACCACGCTTGATGTGAAATTCAGCCGACGGCCGAGGAGACTGTGAATTTCGGCCAACACATTCGTAAAATTCGCCACAGATGTGAAATTCAGCGGCCAGGGTTTGGCAGCAGAGCATGTCCATCCCGACCATCCCAACCATCCCAACCGTCCCGAGCCTCTCAACCATCTCGACCCTTCTCAACCCTCCCAACGATCCCGACCATCCCAACCGCACCTATTCCAACCTAAATCCCGAGCATGCCAACCAGGATTCCAACCGGCCAACCCCCGACTGTACCGACCAACCTTGAAGCCTAAACCAACCTGGCTCCACCTCAAACCCACCCTAAACCCTTAAAGCCAATTCTAAACCCTGGACAAAAACTAGAACCACCCAAAACCAACACCAACCCTGAAACCACCCTAAGCCAACCCTTAACCAACCCTCAAGCAGCCTTAAACTCACCCTAAACCACCCCAAACACCACGCCTAAACCAACCCCACCATCCCCACCACCCCAACCACCCGGACCGTCTCAACCATCCCGACCCTCCCGGCTATCCTGAAAGCGGCCATTTTCCGAATGCGCGCTCCTGTTCTCTACATACGACAATGTCTGATTCTCACGCCGCTATCTTCCGGTTTTTGCTTGTCTGATTCTCGCGTCCGCTTTCTGAAAGTCGCTTGCCCCCCCCCCGGCTTCTCACACACACACACATCCCTCTCTGAAGGCTCCTCCTGGCGCCGCACCAACTCGTCGCCCATCCTCTTGAAGAGCTGAGCCTCGCTTCGCCCCGCAACGGCCAGCGCCCAGCCGAATCTCCTGGCCCGTTTTTCGGCAGCTCATGCACTCGGATTGGCAGCTGGCAATCTAAGGATACCCTAATAAGACCTGCGAAGCTTGGTCATTCTTTGAAGAAAAAAAAACAGGCACCTGCTCAAGCAGGCAATGAGCGGCTGTGGCTGCAGAGGCTAACAACCCCATCAGGATTGACAATGCTGGCTCCCACATCAGCAAAGGGACAACTGCACTGAAAATGCCTGCTCGCAGTGTCCTCACCAAAGATTCGGTGAAGTGTTTGCTGGCTCGGGAGTTAAGATGGATAGCCCACACCCATGCCGTTCGAAGAGATGGTCCTACCACAAATTCCTCAAGTGCGGAACATTCGCATTCCTGAATATACGAAGTACGACAAACTCCCCCCCACCCCCCACCACATGGGGGCTTTGTTTTGGGGACCCATTTGTTTTGCCTTGGTTGAAGAGAATCCAAAAGCAAGTCACCCATTCATTGGACTCCCTCATTTAGAGACACACCGACATGATGGATTAGCCGACTACCACAGCGTCTTGCCACGGGAGCAAGCTGCGAAAGAGACATGGCAACTTGCCCAATAAAGCACAGAGAACAAAAAAGGCGCCGCTGAGTGCCGCTTGGCCTGCACATCCAAAATCCATGGAGGATGTTTCCCAGTTGAACACCACCGCCATCTTTCGGCAGACTTCTCCAGCCCCACCGCAAGGGCCCCAAGGCACCAGTCCTCAGGTCGCACACCGCCATCTCGCCGGGCGCCTTTCAGACTTCAGACCGGGCGGATTGACAAACAATGAGATCTGGCAACCGGAAGTTGTTTCTGTGCCCAGAAATTGTCCCTTTCGTGTGGCCCTTTAAGAATCACAAGGACACCATATTAAGTGTAAAAAACAAAAAAAAGCAAGGAAACCAATTTAGGAGTTTCCCACTTTAGGATGCACCTGACTACTTGTCCGCCGTCATGGTAAAACTTGCCTGGCGAGACTGGAGTACGGGCTAGTTTGCTTTTCGAGTGCCCTGGCCTCGTCCAGGCGACGCTCCATCTCAGTGCAAGCGCCTGACGTCAATTATTGAACATGGCAAAAAGTGAAACCACGGCAAGCCCTGCGGCCATTCCAACCCCGGCCACAAAGTCGTGCGCCCTTTTTCTGGACCAACCCGCGTCTCTCGATAGGTGCATCTTGCTGGAGGGGACGTTGACCATTCTGGGTACAGCAAATTAGTTCACAATTCGCCTGCCTGGAATATGACACGAGCACTGAAGCCTGGCTTCACCCCAAACCATGCGACGGAGGCGGGTGGCGCTGTCCCGTCAGTTTTCCTGGGTGCTAAATAGGTGGTCCGGAACATTCAACACCCTTTTGGTTTCCCGGGCAAAGCAGTCTCGCACCCTAACCTTCACTTCCCCAGGTGGCACATACAACCTTCGACCCTTCGACCCTTCGATCCCACGCGCCTGCCGGCAGTGGCAGCCGCAGCTTCGACAGCGCCCAAAGGCTCTCCGCCAGGTCACGGCTCTCCGCCTGCTGTGGAAATGAAGCTGGGGATTTTCGGAGTCACGGATCCAACTTCTGGTGGGAATCCAACCAACTCATTTTCTAGGGCCAGGAAAATGATTCCAACTCATTCCCCGAGCAAATCAAGATGGATACATGGCCCATGCGGAAGCGAGCTTTCCGCTTTGAAGGGCAATGACCGGGGTCTAGCAAAATGATAAGGGCAATTGTAGCCCTTAGCCGGCTGCTTTAAGCATTGCTATTGGATGGCCACCTGAAGTTTTGGGCGCTGACGCAATGAAAACCAGGGATTGGTCAGCAAATGCGAGGACCTTGAGATTTGGAAGGGCTGGTCAGCTGCGTCCTTGCCGCGCATGTTGCCGTCCAGCATAACGCTCATGCTACTAGGTTGGAAGGATTCACAATAGACCGTACTAGGGGATTCAAACAGGCTTCTTACACACATGTGCGTGCGCTCTCACCTTTCATACCCCTGGCAACGACAAACACGATCCTATTTGAGTTTGTCCTAAGGGATTCGCACCATGCACAAGGCTCCGTTTCCGCCGGAGAGTTCTAACCAAGTCTTCTTTGTGGTCCCTTCGAAAACAACCTACAAAACGGGTGCCCTCTAACAAGCCACTCCACAGGAACGCCGCAAAAACAAACAAAAGTAAAACTGAAAGGAGAGCTCGCCAAAACCATAACAACAAGGTACCGAGAACTTAACTCACACACACACACACACAACACGCACACGCACACGCACACGCACACGCACACGCACACGCACACGCACACGCACACGCGCACGCGCACGCGCACGCGCACGCGCACGCACGCGCACACGCACACGCACGCGCACACGCCCACGCACACGCGCACGCGCACGCGCACCACACACACCACACACACCACACACACACACCACACACACCACACACACCACACACCACACACACCACACACACCACACACACACACACACACACACACACACACACACACACACACACACACACACACACACACACACACACACACACACACACACACCACACACACCACACACACACACACACACACACACACACACACACACACACACACACACACACACACACACACACACACACACACACACACACACACACACACACACACACACACACACACACCACACACAACACACACACACACACACACACACACACACACACACACACACACACACACACACACACACACACACACACACACACACACACACACACACACACACACACACACACACACACACACACACACACACACACACACACACACACACACACACACACACACACACACCCGCGCGCGCGCGCGCGCTCGTGCTCGTGCAGCCCTGCGTGCTCGTGCAGCCCCGGCGCCGAGCCCCGGCGCACCTCAACCTCCCCCAAAGCCACGCCGCAGCGGGCGGCCAGGCGCATCACCGCCGCCGAGTCTTGCGTTCCCAGGCGAGGCGCCTCAGATTGAAGCCGCGTGAGGGGTCGGTCGGTTGGTCCGGTTGGAGTTTGGGGTGCGGTATTTCTTGTCTAAATTCTAAGTCGGCTGGAGTTTGGGCGCGTTTTGGACGGTTGAAACCCATTGGGTTGATGGCTTCAACGGATTCCAAGTGGCTTGGAGCCCGGGTGTGGTCCCCCGCATTGGGTTTGATCATTGGGTTCAAACCCCAAGCCCCCAATTCAAGCCACCAAGGGACAAGGCAGACAAAGTTCAGTCACCTGCCAAGTTTTTGCCAAATGTCTGCCAGTGCCAAATTGATTTCAGCTAGCACCCATCCGACAACAACCCCGGTGTCCTTTTTGGCAAAATAGATGGCACTGGTAAATGATTTGGACCAAACTGAAACCAGTGCATTCTGTTTGCTTGTATTTTGTTGCCTAGGTCGATCTACTCAAACAGTGCACACGGGGATTTCCCGGCTCCACTTTGTTTCAGCCACCAGGTGACCGCAGAAAACCTTCATGAAAACAAGTGGCGGGTACTTTGGGAGAGGCCAAATCGGGCAGGGCTGATCAACCGTCCAGGAATTCTTAATCAAGCAAGCACATCCGCGGCTTCTGGGCGCCAGAAGCGACTCTTGGCTTTGAGAAACTGGTCAAGAAGCAGTGGCAAGCCAACACGCAAGCCAACAGAAATTCTGCACCCCGAGAACAAGGTTGAACCCTTGAACTAAGCATGGGTTAGAACTGGTCCTGCTTCCCGCCCGCAACCCGGGCACCCAAACCCGGCGCACACGCAAAGTGGTGTGTCTGTTATTCCACATACCACAAGGATCCTCTTTCCCCCCCCCCCCTTTCGGCACAAGCCGGGCATACTTTTGAGGGAAACCTACGCTTTCGGGGAGCCCAAACATCTTTCTGAGCAGGTGGTCTACAAAGGACCAAGCTGGGAGTTTATAAGCATAAATCCCAAAGGAAAGACTTATCCATAGCTCGGCTCCAAATGTCTTCCATCGCCAGATGGGTCTTCCACCATAAGTTGGTGAGGTTGTGTGCCCTTGAAAGTTGCTCACACCCATTGCTCCACTCACCCCCCACAGGCGCACCTGAGAACAGGAGAAGACACGTGTCAGATCCTCATGCATGCCTTGGACAAGTGCTCTTTGCTTTTTTTTTGCGGGGTGAAGCAACCCTTGCAACCCTGGTGGTTGTCTCAAAGTGGGAGCTTGCAAGTTCAGCTGAAGCAGTCAAGCTTGTGTGAAGGATCCCTATCATGATTGTCTAGACCATCAAAGTTGCCACACTTGCTGACTTCCCAAAGCTTAGGTGGTTGGTTTCCTTTTGGTGTCCCTTCAGAACCGGCCGAAACGGAAAGAATCCTCCTCCCGTGACCAGACCGACCAGACGCCAGGTACACCGCCGCAACCAGCACCGCCCGGAGATGTTCCGGGCCCAGCCGGCCCTGCAGGACGAAGGCCTCCTTAGATTGGCCCGCGCTGGGTATCCCAAAACCACATCCTCATGTAAACCAGCTGGGTATCCCAAAAACCACATGGTATCCGCTGGGGAAGTGGGAATCCTCCGCTGGAAAAAGTGACGTCCAAACGGGACAAAAAAAATCCTTGGGACCCTGAGGATGGCGAAGATGTTTCGCAAGGCGAACCAGCCTGGCTAAAGGCGAATCAACACGAGCTTCCAAGGGGTGAAGCCTCCCAGCAAAACCTCAACGGAAGGCAACGTCCGAATGTTCTTCAGAACAAGAAAGGCCTTCAATCAGGCCAGCTCCATGTAGCAGTTGCATACTTCCAGGCTGCATGTGCCTGCACCCATGTAGAAACCCATTGAAGCCCGTCACTGTCAAATGGAAGGATCATTCAGCAAAGCAAATGACCAAGCCTACTCGCATCCCAAGCATGGGTGCATTGCTCAAGGGCCTCTTCCTTCAGCATTCCAAACATGCAGCTCCAGCTTGGTCTAGTTTCCCAGCAGAGGATTTAGAATGAGGTCCCGGAAGCGGGGGGGCACAAGAATGGAGATCTCCAAAATGGGGCCTTGAAAGCAATCCCAAGGTCTCCCCGCAAAAAAGAATCAAAGCACACCCAAAAGCGGTGGAATCCTCGTAGCCCCTCCCCCGCAACCCCTCACCCGGACACCGGTCACTCACCGAGCTGCCAAGCGCTGCGCCAGCGCCGCGCTCCCGTCTTTGGGCCCAACCCGCTGGCCTTTCGGCCCTCGGCGCGCTTGAGGGAGACCGCCCACCGATTGAGTCCGGAAATCTGAGGCATCCTTCGCATTTTCGATCTTGAAGCAGGCTATGTGGGTATGGGGCGCGAGGCGCGAAGCGTGCCTGCTCAAAGAAAACAAACTGTGGATGTCGGAACTGGGAATCAAAGTAGATGTCCTGGTTCGTCCCGAGCATGTGACATGTCACACAATGCTTCTCGAATGTACGGGTGGGTTTCAAGTCAGGGCAAGCCTAGAAGTTGCAAGCTTGGCTTTCGGCACTTGAGATGGGTCCACCACACAGCGTGACATCAAGTAGTACACCTCTCCAAGCTAAAGCTAGCGCATGAGGGTCTGCGTTTGCCAAGGAAGCAAATTGGGGCGTGTTGGCCGTAGAGTAGCAAAAAGCATCCAAAACACAGAAGCCACTAAGCCTGAACACTAAATACAATCCAACAATTCCAAGCCACCAATCCAAGCCGCCAATCAAACCTATAACTACTTTTGGTAGCCTGTGTCATCCACATGAAACGCTCGGAGCCACGTGGGACTCCTTCTGCGCTGCCAAGCTGCTCCGGGCCAGGTGGCGAAAACTGTGCACTGCGGACTCCAGGGACGTTTGACGTCGATAGGTGGCCTGACTCGCCGAGCAAAGGGGTTGGGAGGGCCATCACTAAAACAACTATGGATGAAAGCCAGGAAACTGAAAAGCACAGCCTGGCTAGGAAATGACCACGAAAAGTGGAGTTGGCCCCTTTCGTAAGCCAAGAACCAGTCAAAATCGGAAAGCAAAATCACACCGCACCCGGCGCATTTTGAAGTAGTGAAAATAAATCGGACCATGGGCGTCTCTATTTGGAGCTGCAAACAATGAACAGAAATCAGCCTTGCGCGCTTATCACTTTGTCTGTCCATGATGGCTGTCCATAGCGTGCCAAAACGCAAAAAGGACAAACTCAATTCAGGACCTCTCAACGGAAAGCGAGCATGGCTCCACACGAGCCCGGTGATTTGCGGTTTGCTTGCGGCAATGGGCTTTGGAAACGTCGTGTCCTTTTCGTTGCCTGACTCCCACAAAAGTGAGTTCTCCATGCAATTCTCAAAAAAAACACGACCACATCCCGTCCAAATGGGCTCAGGCGCCTGACCGAGGCCAGCGCTCCCTTGCCGCCAGGCCAATGAGTGCCTTGAGAAGAGGCACATGTGGACTTGTCTCCTCACAAAATGGTTGGGTTCCCTTTCGTCACCCGGTGAAACAACCAAAACAAGGTTGGTGTGTGGTTTGTTTTCTTTCACTGGCCCTGTTTGTTTCCTCACCCCAAGTTCAACACAGGGTTCTCCGTGTGCATCTCAACAGCTGTCCTCGAACAAGCACATACACGCACACGCACGCACGCACGCACGCACGCACGCACGCACGCACGCACGCACGCACGCACGCACGCACGCACGCACGCACGCACGCACGCACGCACGCACGCACGCACGCACGCACGCACGCACGCACGCACGCACGCACACACACACACACACACACACACACACACACACACACACACACACACACACACACACACACACACACACACACACACACACACACACACACACGCACACACTCAGACTCCCGAGGGAGGGTGCTAATCTTCGAGTTGGATCGCATAGCTTCGTTGGGCAACGTAGGAAGGTTGCCCCCCTGCGGTGAAACTGTGGGTCTCTGTGTGTTGGTCAGAGACTCTGCACACACACACACACACGCCCTGAAGGAGGGAAGACCCCAACAGAAAACGAAACAGAGCAAGAGAAACCAAAAGGAAACAGAAAGGCCCCACATGGGCCTCGCGGGCAAAACCCCAACTAAGAAACCAGCAAGGGTCGCCGAGGGCAACAACCCAACACAGAGCCCTCCTCACCTTGTAGACGAAAAAGACCGAGGTGACCAGCCAGAAACAGGGGCCAGGGAAAAGAACAGGATAGAGCAGAAGAAGAAGCCTGAAGAAGAGAGGGAAGCAGACCAGGAAGAGGAAGCGCAAAGGGGCCAAGAGCAAGATGACCACAAGCCAACGGAGGAGGAAGAAGACTTCAAGCCAAACTGCGTGAGGGGAACGAGGAGCGCAAGCTAGAAGGCAAGCAAGAGGAAGAAGAGGAACAGATAAACAGCTGGTGGGGCCCAAAAGGAAGAACACCAGCAAGCGGAAGACGAAAGTTGATCTCCGGCCAGTTCAGAAGGCACATCCATAACGGCGCATCCTGCCAAGACTTGCCTGCTCCAAAAGAGCCCCCCCGCAAAAAAGAGCATCGCCCAAGTCAACAAGAAGCGAGCCTCCTCAACAGCCAACACTTGCAGCAGAACCACCCGAGCCCATTCCGGGCTTGTGGCAAGGTTGGAGAACCAACCTGGTTGATCTTGATCCTGCCAGTAGTCATACGCTTGTCTGATCTGTTCCCCCGCGCGCTTGGAGCCGCAGCGACGGACGGCCCCCAATTGCAAAGGCTTTCCCCCCACGCAAAACCTCGACACAGCCGCGGGGGCGAAAAGCCGTTGTTTGAAAGGAGAAGCTGTAGGATAGTTTGAAAAAGCCTAAACCCTACAAGGCGCAGTGTGCAAAGATTGGCGCACAGTGGAAAAGGTAAGACAGGGCAGGGCGGCCGTTCAGGCCCCCGCTGTCATCTGCGCTCGAGCGCTGAGCCCAAGAGGCAAGACTGCCCCGACAAATACTCTTCTTGCATTTGTATCTGTTTTCTTTTTGGATACTTTCGCATACCTAATTCCATATCAGTCGCGCTACTGCTGCTATGCCTCCAATGATAGATATTCGTCTTGCATTTGTATCTATTTTCTTTGATTCCCGGACATTTGTGCAAACATGTTTTGTAAGTTTTGTCAACGCAATGCTCCAGGGTCAAAGCTGAGCGACGTTGAGGTCAGCTGGCCACGGCCAAAATCTGAAGCATCTAATCTTCCAATGGCTGCGCTGGGCTTGTGGATATGACCATGCCGTAAAAGCCGCAGTCGGCGCTATTTTGTTCCAGCTGAGGTCTGCTAGAGTAGGGCCCAAAAAAAGTTGGCGACCATGCCAGGACAAAGTGCGAATGGTTGTGGAGCAAACTTCTTGCCCAGGACCATGGGCCAGAGCCCTGCCACTGGTCGGTTTCGCACTTCAACACCGACGACAGAATATCTCCAAGTTCGCCCTCTCCCAGTCACTCACACTTTAGCTTCAATCAATCGAAGCTCCGAGCAACTGCCCTGTTTCGTCCTGGGCTATGAAGCAGCTCTGGGGTCAGCTATCTCAGCTACGCCGCCCGCACCTTGCGAACAGCCATAGTGACCTGATCCTCCTCCAGCTCCAAACGAGAAAGCTCCACAAACGTGTTAACAGTTTTGACCCTGCATGTGGCGCCACTCCTCTTTGGCCCAAGAATAAATCCCGGAGCAGGAGGATGAACAACAGGACAACGAGACAAAAAGACAGCATATACGTTCCAGCATACCACCCGCCACCAACCACACATCCAGGGCAGGCAAGGAAGGGTCCACGGTCTGGGAGATATATATATATATAGAAATCCAGCCACCGGATGCCTGGCCCGCAATAGCGCCAAGATGGCCCAGCTGCATGCTTCCAAAAAGCCAATTTTTGCATCCTTTTGCCATCCTTTTTCCACTCATTCCATCTATGCATTTTTCCAGGAACTTTCCATTAATTGTTCATACATTCTCAATCCGTCTCTTTTCTGTCCATTTTCCGCAATTTTTCATCAATATCCCTTCATTTCCCTTCTTGGTCCATTTTCCAGCAATTTTCCATGAATTTCCCATCCAATTTCCATACAATTCCCATCAAATTTGCATCCAGTTAACACTGCTCTTTTTTCCATCGTTTCCATTTCGTTCCATCCATCCATTTTCCATGAATTGTCCATTCGTTCTCCCTACATGTTCCATCAATTTTCCATCAATTGACAGCTACATGTCCCTTCATTTCCCCACATGTCCTTTTGCCGGCGTGGGCAACATCCCTGCATTTGCATCATCTGCATCAATGTCCGCCAAGGATGCGGGTGATGCAGGTGATGCTGGGGATGTTGTCCACTACGGGCACCCCCCAAACGGTCGGCTCATGGTCGGCGGCAGGGGGCGCCGCCCCTTGCACCGGAAGATCTCCTTGAGGGTGACCTTTTTGCCCTCTTGGCTGCCGAACTTGAGCCTCCAATGCTTGAGCCGCTCGGTATCGTCACACATGGCCTTGAGTGGCTGGTGCGTCCGGTAGCCCATGAACTTCCGCAGAAGCTTACCCTTGACCTTGCCGAGGCGGGTAGCAAGCAACGCAAATGGCCAGCGCACTCACGCCCTTGACGCCCGCAATCTTCTCCACCAGCGGCTTCAGGACGATCTTCTTGGTCTTGGGCGCACTGCTGGCAGTTGAACCAGACCGCCTCCGAAGATGAAAAACTGATGGAAGATAGGTAGAAAAACTCGTAAAACCTTAAACTATTGAAATCTTGATTTGTTGTGAAATTGTCAAATCTTAAAATCGTAAAATCTTAGAACTTTACAAACTTAAAATCCTAAAATCTTAGAATCTGACTATCTTAAAACTCTTCAATTCTTATAATATTGAAATATTGAAGTCTTACGGTTTTAAAAAATCTTAAAATCCGAAAATCTTCAAATCTAAAATTGTGGAACCTTAAAATGGACAATGGATTGAACATGGCCTGGCTTGAAACCTAAAAACCTTCAAATGTTGAAAACCGCAGAATCTTAAAATCTTAGCATCTCAAAATCTTAAAATCTTAAAACCATAGACTGGCAGTGGGTGGGTCGGTGGGTGGGCGGGTGCAGGAACGGGCCTGACGGGCTGGGTTCTCGTTGGCCGGCTGTATCGCGTAGCGTGTAAATATACACACACACACATATATATATATATATATACGCATACACAGACTTGTCCTACGCGCTGCTCTGGTAACTTTAGTGAAACCTCGTTCCTGATTAAATGGCGTAATGCCGCTTGGCTAGTGATCCAAGCGCTGAGGTATAATTTTCTGGCAAAGCCGGCCCAAGGCCACGCAATGGGTACACCCGAGGGTCCCCCTGGACGGGGTGAACACACTTAGACTCCCGAGGGAGAGTCCTGATCTTCGAGAAAGATCGGGTTCAGCTTGGTAGGTTCCGAGTGCAACGGCTCAGCCGGCAAGACCGTCAGAATTACTGCAGGTACAAGCTCACGCGTCCGTGAACCCTTCCACCCGTCTTCCATAGCTTCGTTGGGCAACGTTGGAAGACGGGTCGTTGCCCCCCTGCGGTGAAACTGTTGGTCTCTGTGCTGGTCAGAGACTCTGCACACACACACACACACACTTTTCAGACGCGCACCGAGCCACTGAACGTTGAGGGGTCCGGCAAGAGTTCAAGCCGAAACGAAGCGTTCGAGGCTATGTACACGGAAATGTCATGTTGCGGTCCACCCGGATGGCCAATCCAGGCTTCTGAGTGGAGGCCATGCCCCCGAGAAAGGGTTGCTTCCGCCCTAGGAAGGTTTCACACACACACACACCTAATCGAATATGATGCTTAATTGGCAACCCATTGGTGGATATGATTTACCCGCCAATTGTGAGTGTCTGCACTAGTTTCTGCAAGTCACCATTCATTCTGGATACCGTCGGCATGGGTGAGCTCATTTTGCCTCTGACTCTCAGTAGGCTTGCATTAACTGGTACAAGCATGTGATTTTGGTGAGTCGTCCATTCTCTAGTGGATATTCCGTATAGTCCAGATAGTGTACCTCGTTTCATCCCCTTGGCTGCAGTATGGATATCGAGTTCAGGACGGAACCGCATCCAAGAAATCCTTTGCAGTGCTGCTTGTCGTCTTCTAGGCAAACAGCTTCACGCCAACAGAAGTGACTTGCGTTTGAGTTGGAGCTTGAAAATCTCGAGCCACGTGGGGGGCATGGCATTGTGCCAAAGATGCGCATGAAGCTTAAAGGAACATCTCCACATCCAATAATACTAAACCCTCTCTCTTTGCAAACAGATCTCCACAAGGCGTCCAGATCTTCAAAAAAAATCGGATCATGACTCCTGTCCCCCTTGCGATCCCCAGAGCTCCAAATGGCCCAAAAACCACGGCACCCCGGTCTCCCAGTGCCAAGGTGCGCGTAGCCGCGAGAGCCGCGCCACGCCGCCGCCGTCGCCAGCGCCAGGCCGCCGCGGAGCGCCTCGCGGGCGGAAACCACTCATCAAGGTCCCCCCAGCGACAACCCCCAAACAAGAAAGCCGTAAGAAAACGAGAAAATCGAACCGTGAAGCAAATATATGACTGCTTGTTTGCTTGGGGCTAAGGGAAAACAAAGGAAAGCTTACCTGTGCCTAGAGAGGAACTAAGTTGCGTGTTTGCATGTGTTGTTGTCTGGTTGGATCATTGCGTTTCTACGCCCTGAATGGTCGGCAAAAAGGCCTGCAGCACCTTAGACGGAATGTAAGCTGAGTTTCTCGGTAGTGGACTAAGAATGACTTGATTCGATTCAATTTCAGCATGGTTGTTCTTTTTCGAGCGAGTCTGAGTTCCACCAAAACTGGTGTTCATGTCACCTATGTAGGGTTTGTGTTGTTCACGTCACCTTCTCGCGGCGCGTTCAGCTGCCTGATATCCTGCTTCTTGCTTTGGCTGCTGTAAAACCGGAATTGAGCTGGGCCTGAAATCGCCGGGATTGGCTTGCTACGGAGCAACCCACCCGCAGACGACCCACCCACCACCCACCCACACGCCCTGACGCCTCGGCGAGTTGGGCCCGGGATGGGGGCGATGGCACTGCCTGCGGCGGCCTGGCGAAGGATCTGGAGATGGAACAGGTCTACTGAGTCTACTGGGCGGAATCTCCAAATGGATGGCTCCCTTAGGTTTCTCGGAAAAGACAAGCCCAAGCAAGTGGCATCAGAACAAAACCCAAAACCCCAAATCGCTTGGGGTCATGTTTCCGGGCGCCTTCACAGTTGACAGCATTCCTGAGTTTCACTGTGCTTCGCTTGGGGGTGTCCGATGACCTTGGCAGCACCAAGGATGCCTTTCCTCTGATTTGACCCAGCCTGCGCTTTTGGAATTCGGCTGGTATGTTGGTACATTCAGACAGATTGCTGCATGCAAAGTGCGCAGGATAAGACTGCCAGTGAGGCTCAGACAGCAGCCTGCGGGCCAGGACAATCAGATCTCTGCTTCTTCTTCTTCTTCTTCTTCTTCTTCTTCTTCTTCTTCTTCTTCTTCTTCTTCTTCTTCTTCGCTGACAAATCCCCAACACTTGCGCATGCTACGTGCGTCTCGGAAGCCTCCCCAACATCTGAATCTTCCCATGCAGGCCTGGCACAGCCCGGCGCTCCAAGGACAGGACCCAGCATGACATCGGGCAAGGCGACGCCGCGAGCCCGAAACAGGGCCAGAAATGTGGTCTGCCCTCCACATCAATTCAACATCTTCAAAGCTGAGACGAGGCTGGGACGGAAACTGAGCCAGGTCCTTCTCGGGTGCCTGATGGATTGTTTTAAGCCCCAAGGTCGCCTTTGGACCATGTTGGCTCTTCGGCCCTAACTTTCCAAGACTGCTGTCCTCGCTTGAGCCTATGGGCGGGCCATCGTCTGCCAGTGTGCCACAGCCACGGAAATGGATTCACTGCCAGCTGATATGGTTGGCCTTGCTTGCATCCCGTGACATCTGGCGAGGGGATCAGAATATTCCACCAACCCCTCCCAGACGATGCTCCGTCCAATGGAATTCTGTCAGAATGAGAAAATAATGATGTTTGAACAGTAAGAGCACAAGCGCGAGAAGAGTGTCCACTGCTTCATTGGCACAATCCTCAACAGGGACTCGGCCCTGTCACTTGGTGATGGCGCGACTGGGCTCAACTCTTTCACTGTTGGTCTGCAGGCTTCGCGCCATGTTTGCTTAGCTAAAGAAAATAGGCGTGTCTTTGCATGGGTGAGTGCCCGCAATTGGCCTAGCATCGTCAGATTGAGAGTAAAAAGGGAAACAACCGGAGCAGAAACGGCAGCAGCAGTAGCAGCAACAATAGCAGCAGCAATAGCAGCAGCAGCAGCAGCAGCAGCAGCAGCAGCAGCAGCAGCAGCAGCAGCAGCAGCAGCAGCAGCAGCAGCCGCAGCCGCAGAGGCGGCGGCGACGGCGGCGGCGGCGGCGGCAGCGGCAGCAGCAGCGGCAGCAGCAGCAGCGGCAGCGGCAGCAGCAGCAGCAGCAGCAGCAGTTGCAGCTGCAGTAGCAAAAAGTAGATGCCACGTTCATCCTTTTGCTTTGGTTCCTTGCAGTTAGAATTATCCAACTCCTCCCGCAACAACCGCAGCTCCCTCCAATGGTAAGGCACCAAAAGTCTCAAATCCAAGCTGCAGCCATGCGCTCTTTTCTGACATCGGGCTCGAACAAACGGCAGCCATGATGCCATAAGCAAGGCGCCAAGGGAGGCGAAGGCCCGCCATCTTATGGGTTTGTCTCCAAACCATAGACCCCCCCCCCTGCCAAACAAAAGGGCTCTGGTTTCCCTCTGCTTCCCTTCAAAGCCCATAGATGTAACGAACCACAAAAGCGTGCGCCAACCCGCATGCAAAATGCACTCCCCTCAACGATCATGAAACCGGCTGAAGGGGGCATTCAAAAATGAAGGCAGTTTGTCTTCCCCCTGTCGGTAAGGCACTAGAGCGGCATGACAAGTTCAAACCCAACATGTTCGCCTAGCGCTTTCGCTGACTTTCGCGAACAACTGCAAAGGAAATGAATCACAACACTTTGAAAGAGAACTTCTCCAGAATGCCTCCAGAATGCCTCCATTGGAGCTTTTCCAGCCCTCGGCTTCCCACAGTCAGGTTCGATCCGTGGACGTGCACCCTGGACCTATCTTGATCCAGCAATGGTGTGCGCATCGAATTGGTGTGACTGACAGATAGCAGTGGGCGAATCCTACAAAACTGGTAATGCAGTCAAGAGCCGAATGAGATGTTTTTTTTTTCCGATTGGAGACCCTTCGAAACATCAGTTGCATGGAGATTCATGTCCAAGGTTGTTCCCCGGTGAGTTTGGCCATGTAGGCGGAAGCAGGCCACGAGGTCTGCTGACCTGCCTGCGACGTGCAAGTCCAAGTCCCTTTCTCGGGCTCTTCCATTGAGAAGCTTTATGTGCTTTGCCCTCCCAACACTACAAGCAAGAAATCAATCAAGCAATCAAGCAATCAGGCAAGCAAACAAACAAACAAACAAGCAAACAAACAAACAAACAAACACACAAACAAACAAGCTAGCAGGTACTGCAAGTTTGTCCGTAACGATTTCCTGCATTGGGAAAGATCCACAACATGGCTCCTTTCGTAAGGCTCCCTAGGTAAAGAGGTACCAAGGAAGTTCACTGCTAGCCGCTTGTCACGAAAATGCGGGAAAATACCACACCGGGGCAAAATGCGCCAAAGCTGTGCGTCACAGGGACTCGCCGCAATGATGCCCCCCCCCAAAAAAAAAGAAAGCGAGAGGATGTGTCATGGCATGTGCATGGAACCTCGTGGCACTCAGTCAGCACAAAGGCCTCCGGCCATGGTTCTCTTCACGGAGCACGACGAAACCCTGTGACCCCCTTGCCCAAAATTTTGTATTCAATAGATAGGCCCCTCCGGGTTCAGATCAAGGCTTCCGCGGTTTTTACTTTCTTCCAAGGGTCTGTTTTGACATATCCCCCCAGAGCATCGGCAGCGAGCGCCCGAAGACCAGCCGCCTGCCCAAGCGTCCAACGCTTGGGCTGGGCATGGTGCAGCGGCAAAACTCGGAAGCGGCAGGAGCGGAGGTTGGAGTCACTTGAGCCTCCAACCAGGTTCTCAAAAACCCAATCTCAAGAACATCCAACAAGCTGGTGAATTTGTCAATGGCACTTAGAGAAAGAGATAGAGAGAGAGAGAGAGGAGAGGGAGAAGAAACAAAAAGCAGCCAGAACAGTGTGGAGAAAAGCCGCGGCAAATGTTCCGGAGAGAAGTGCTACAGGTGGTCGCCACTCCTTGCAATGAGATGTTATCATGCTCATCTGCTATTCCCCTGGTGGCAAACTTGACGGTGATAATATCGAACTAGGCTTGCGTACAGAGGGAGGCAAACAAATATTTGCCACGATACAACCAAAACAGCTGGTGCGTGTCTACAGGCATGTAGGATCAAGCAGATTGATGTATGTCGATGTTCTGGCAATTCAAAGCTATGGAAGCTGAAGACCTCTCCAAAGTCTGAGCTGTGTACGGTGGCTACTGCGGGCCCACTTTGCTCCTGTCAACCTGGGTGCCCCAAAACCAACAAAGTGTCACTCCTATGACCTTCTGAATGCGGTTGCGAGTGGGTCGCAAGGTTGGCTGGCAAAAGCCGAAAGGAGCCTTGGGATTCGGGAACAAACCGTGTTGCCTGTGCAAACCAGTTTCAAGACCATCGCCCTTCACCCCATGTACAGGTGCAGGCCATAGCTGCTGCCAACCAGGTGCCTGTCCAACGAATCGCTAAGTTTGCACAATCACCGTGCTTGTGGGAAGAAGTGTCGACCCAAGATTCTGATCTACGCGATTGCCAGAAAGATGGCATCCAACTCCTGAGGCCCCATCTTGTCGCTCCCCTTACACCCCCCAGGCTCTGTCAACACAGAAGCCAAAAGTCTGTACAGTGCAGCTGTAAACTGCTCCCGGATCACACCTTCAAACGGCTGATCCTGCGGGCTGACCGGCGAGCAAAGCTGAAAGAGCCCTTGGCTGCACCGCCAAATGTATGGGAACCATTGTTTACTGCAGCTTCAGGCGACTTGCACCTCGAGCTTTCCGCTTGCAACCGGAAAAGCAGGGAAGTGCAGATGGATTGTGCCATAGGGCAAAAAATACTGAAGTTGTCTGAAGGATTCCCTTTACGGCCTGCATAAGGTTGGTTAACATCCTCTCTACCTCCAATCGCATGCAAGGTTGAGGTCCAGGACTTCTGTTACATTAGATACTAATCAAAAGGCCTAAAGAGGTATGTCCAGTTGCAGCATAGAAGTTGGCCCTTAGAATCATGGCTCTGGCGTCAATAATAGGTCAGACAAACTCTGGTACTTTGCGAAGCCCTGGTCAGCTTCATGCTGAAATACTCGCATGATAGCATTCCATGTTGGTCGCGAGCAAAAGCAAGTGCATTTTGGCCATCTGCTGCGCCCGAAATACGATCAACATTCGCTTAAACTGTTCCCGAACCATATTGAAGGAATCCTTCGCAGTTGTTCTTGGGGGTCGTTTGGGTAAGGTTGATCTTTGGCTTTGTCTGCAGGTCAGCTTTGCCGGGTCGAACAGCTGTTTGGTGGCCGGTCTGCTTCTTGATGGCGCTTCCAGATCAAATAAATAGCTTCTCCCGGAACAGGAAAGCTGCGAATCAAAGCGCACTTGACCTGGCTGCAAATGGCTGTAGCAAAACATTTGCTGGTATCAAACTACGCCTCCAACTTGTGATCCAATTTGCCATGTAATTCTGCCTGCCCAGTCCCAAGTCCCACCATCGGTTCAACTGGCCTCCCGCACCTAGTCATCAAAGTGCAGCAACGGCCTGCGAGCCACGCGCGGATGTTCCCTGGACTTCGCACATGAGCGCTCACAGGGATAATCATGGCAAAAACAACAACACCACAGATGGCAGAACGCCGCGCAATTGTGGAACGTCTCTGCTAGTCCCATCAGTCTCTGCCAGGAATGACACGACTAAACCGCTTGCTGCTAACTTACCAGTGGCCTTGAGAGGGCCGGGAGCTCGCGAATGCGAGGGGATCCCTTGAACACCAAACTGATGTCCTGAGGTAGAACACATCCGGCACAGGTCAATCAGGTTTCCTCCCATTCGGTTGAGACCGCCTGATGCTGCCTAGCTCCCCAGTCTTTTGAGCTTGGCTTTTGCCCATGGCTTCCAACCCTCCAAATCCAAACACTGCAAACCCCCCCCCCCTCCCCACTCGATCACTCGCTTTGCGCCTCCCAAGCACCGCGCTCGCTGCGTTCAGCGCTCAGGAACACCTGGCTGAGGGTGTGCTCATGTCCATCCGGGATTCACCGAATCGACGGATTTCTGGAGGGATGCTCTCCTCAAAAGAAATCACCCCCCCAATTAATCAACAGAGCCACCTGTTTTTGGGTTGCCTTTAAAACTTCCAAAAAGGAGCACCCGGATCAAAGAAAAGAAGCCACGAACCGACCGTGAATTTGCTGCTGGAACGAATTGAAGGCCTCTCTTCCAGACCACTAAGCTCTCAGCTTTCGGCCACCCAACGGGAAAGCTTGACTAATCCCAAGTCTTGCTACCACTGGCAGAAGGCTTGGAAGCGTCTTTGAAGGGCCAGAGTGGAGAAGAGCTGAGCGCAGCGAGCAGTACCTCGCACAGATGAGACCCTTGAAGGGAAACTTGTTATAAGTAAGGTTTGGTAAAACTTTGGGAGATACCATAAAATATAGGTGATGGTACAAGCCAGCACACAAGAGAATTGAGGTATTCATTAGGGCCCCCTTTTCCCCGAAACCATTCTAAGAACCACCTTAGGTTCTTCCCCGAAGAAAGGTTAGCGTTGGGACTCCCCCACGAATCTACACGGGACGAGCCGAACGCCCGGCCTTCTGCGGACTGGCGAGGTCCACGGAAAGCCACATTTCAGTGAATTGATGTTGCAACGACGCATCCGGCCCCCAGCCTGGCGTGAGACACAGAGGGAAGGGTGGGAAAGGTGGGAAGCGTGGGAAGCGTGGGAAGGGTGGGAAGGGTGGGAAGGGTGGGAAGGAAGTGAGCCAACCAGCGCAGCTGGTGCTGGCGAAGCCCTAGGATAGATATAATAAGAAAATATGATTCTCACATCCGGTCACTTGTTTCTTTCACTCCGAGCGGGCCCACTGTACATCACCGCCTTTAAAGAGCACACTCTGCACAACGCGCTCTTCTCTTATCTAGGACAGTCCTAAATGACGTTTAGTAATGTAAGATAGATTAGCGATCTCTCACTGACAACTCTTCCACTGCACACGTTCAATCCCTATAGGCACTCTCCGTGTCAGCCGTGGAAGCATCATCTCTCTCCTCCTTGGCCTTCGCCTCCGGTGTCAAGCTGCTGCTGGGCATGTCATGGGTTCCGTTAATGGTGGAAAGCAGCCAATCCAGGCCCTCATAGAGGCCCTTTTTGGTAGTCATTGTGCTCTCTTGCCTGGGAGTGCGCACATGCAGCGCAAACATTCCCCAAACTTCTCCCCAGGAACTCACCATCAACCAGGTGCTTCAGGCATCGCTTACCTTCCCTTCAAGGCCGTAATGTCTAAATTGCGCGTGCGCGTGCGCGTGCGCGTGCGCGTGCGCGTGCGCGTGCGCGTGCGCGTGCGCGTGCGCGTGCGGGTGCGGGTGCGCGTGCGGGTGCGTGTGCGTGTGCGTGTGCGTGCGCGTGTGCGTGTGCGTGCGTGTGCGTGTGCGTGTGCGTGTGCGTGTGCGTGTGCGTGTGCGTGCGCTTGCGCGTGCGCGTGCGCGTGTGCGTGTGCGTGTGCGTGTGGGTGCGCGTGCGCGTGCGCGTGCGCGTGCGCGTGCGCATGCGCGTGCGCGTGCGTGTGCGTGTGCGTGTGCGTGTGCGTGTGCGTGTGCGTGCGCGTGCGCGTGCGCGTGTGCGTGTGCGTGTGCGTGTGCGTGTGCGTGTGCGTGTGCGTGTGAGTGTGCTGGTGCTGGTGCGTGTGCGTGTGCGTAGGCGTGTGCATGTGCGTGTGCGTGTGCGTGTGCGTGTGCGTGTGCGTGTACGTATCCAGGTTTTGTGTGTGTGTGTGTGCATGCGTGCGTGCAGCGTGGGCGCGTGCGTGTCCGTGGGCATGGATGTACGTGTGCGTGCGCGTGCGCGTGTGCGTCCATGCGCGTGCGCGCGTGCGCGCGCTGGCGCGTGTACGTGCGCATGCCCGTGCGCCTGCGCGTGAGCGTGCGAGTGCGCATGCGCGTGCGTGTGCTTGCGTGCGTCCTCGCGAGCGTGCACGGTGCGTGTGCGTGTGCGTGCGCGCGGGTGAGCGTGTGGGCGTGCGTGCGCACGCCCGTGCAGGTGTGTGTGTGTGTGTGTCAGTGTGAGTGTGAGTCTGAAAGTGAATGTGAATGTCAATGTGCATGTGAATGTGTGTGCGCGTGTGTTTGTGTGTGTGTGTGCGTGTGTGTGCGCGTGCGTGTGCGCGTGTGCGTGTGCGTGCGGGTGGGCGTGCGCGTGCACGTGTGCGCGCGCGCGTGCGCATGGGCGTGGGCGTGGGCGTGGGCGTGGGCGTGTGTGTGTGTGTGTGTGTGTGTGCGTGGGGGTGCGTGTGTGTGTGTGTGTGTGCCTGCGCATGCGCGTGTGCGTGTCTGTGTGCGTGTGGGCGTGTGCGTGTGCGTGTGCATGGCCGTGGGCGTGTGCGTGGGCGTGGGCGTGTGCGTGCACGTGCGCACGCTCGTGCGCGTGCGCGAGTACGTGTGAGTGTGCGCGCGCGTGCGCGTGCGCGTGCGCGTGCGCGTGCGCGTGGGTGTGCGCGTCTGGGTGTGGGTGTGGGTGTGTGTGTGCGGGTGTGGGTGTGGGTGTGAGTGTGTGTGTGTGTCTGTGTGCGTGTGCGTGTGCGTGTGCGTGTGCGTGTGCGTGTGCGTGTGCGTGTGTGTGTGGGGTGTGTGTGTGTGGGGTGTGTGTGTGTGGGGTGTGTGTGTGTGTGTATGTGTGTGTGTGTGTGCGTGTGTGTGGGTGTGTGCGTGTGCGTGTGGGTGTGTGCGTGTGTGTGTGTGTGTGTGTGTGTGCGCATGCGTCTGCGTGCGCGTGCGCGTGCGCGTGGGTGTGTGTGTGTGTGTCTGTGTGTGTTGTGTGGTGCTTTGAGTTGTGTGTGTCTGCGTGTGTGTGTGTGTGTGTGTGTGTGGTGTGTGTGTGTGTGTGCGTTTGCATCTTTGTGTGTCTGTTTCTCTGTGTGTCTTTGTGTCTGTGTGTCTGTGTCTCTGTGTGTGTTCGGGTGTGGGTGCATGTGTGCGTGCACGTGCGCTTGCACGTGTGAATGCGCGTGCGCGTGTGCGCGTGAGCGTGCGCACGCGGGTAAGCGGGCGCGTGCGCGCGTGCATGCGCGTGCCTTCGCGTGTGCGTGTGCTTGCCTTGGCATGTGCTTGTGCGTGCCTTCGCGTGTGCGTGTGGCTGTGCGTGTGCGTGTGCGTGTGCGTGTGCGTGGGCGTGTGCGTGTGCGTGTGCGTGTGCGTGGGTGTGTGTGCGTGTGCGTGTGGGTGTGTGTGTGTGCGTGTGTGTGTGTGTGTGTGTGTGTGTGTGTGTGTGTGTGTGTGTGTGTGTGTGTGTGTGTGTGTGTGTGTGTGTGTGTGTGTGTGTGTGTGTGTGTGTGTGTGTGTGTGTGTGTGTGTGTGTGTGTGTGTGTGTGTGTGTGTGTGTGTGTGTGTGTGTGTGTGTGTGTGTGTGTGTGTGTGTGTGTGTGTGTGTGTGTGTGTGTGTGCGTGCGTGTGTGTGTGTGTGTGCATGCGTGTCCGTGCGCGTGCGCGTGCGCCTGCGCCTGCGCCTGCGCCTGTGCGTGTGGGTGTGGGTGTGGGTGTGGGTGTGGGTGTGCGTGTGGGTGTGTGTGTGGGTGTGTGTGTGTGTGTGTGTTTGTGTGTTTGTGTGTTTGAGTGTTTGTGTGTGTTTGTGTGTTTGTGTGTTTGTGTGTTTGTGTGTTTGTGTGTTTGTGTGTTTGTGTTTGTGCTTTTGCGTGTGCTTGTGTTTGTGTTTGTGTTTGTGTTTGTGTTTGCGTTTGCGTTTGCGTTTGCGATTGCGTTTTCGTTTGCGTTTGCGTTTGTGTTTGCGTTTGCGTTTGCGTTCGCATTTGTGTTTGCATTTGTGTATGTGTTTGTGTTGGTGATTGTGTTTGTGTGTGTGTTTGTGTTTGTGTTTGCGTATGTGCTGCGTGTTTCGTTTTGGTGTTTGTGTTTGTGTTTGTGTTTGTGTCTTTCTGTTTGTGTTGGTGTTTGTGTTTGTGTTTGCGTTTGTGTTTGTGTTTGCTTTTGTGTTTTTCCTGTGTGTGTGTGTGTGTTTGTGTTCGTGTTGTTTTCTTTCTTTTTTGTATTTGTGTTTGTGTTTGTGCTTGTGTTTGTGTGTGTGTGTGCGTGCGTGCGTGGGCGTGTGTGTGTGTGTGTGGGCGTGCCGTGTGTGTGTGTGTTGTGTTGTGTTCGGTGTTGTCTGTTGTGTGTTGTGTGTTGTGTGTTGTGTGTTGTGTGTTGTGTGTTGTGTGTTGTGTGTGTGTGTTGGGGGTTCTGTGACGTGTGCTGCATGTTGTGCGTTGTGGTTTGTGTGTTGTGTGTTGTGTTAGGTGTGTGTGTGTGTGGCACCAGTGTGGGATGGCCTTCCTCTTCCTGACTGTCTTTCTGCTGCTGCTCCTCGTTCCCCTCACACAATTTGGCTGTACGTCTTCTTCCTCCTCCGTTGGCTTGTGGTGTTCTTGCTCTTGGCCCCTTTGCGGAATGGCTATTTCCTCTTTCCGCTCTGCTTCCGTATCTTCTTCGTTGTCTTCGCTTCTTCCTGGGCTTCTTCCCCCTGTTCTTTCCTGGGATGCGGTTTGTTTGTGCCTTGTTTCTTTTTTTGTCTCTTCAGCCCCCGCTCCTATGGGAGCGCGTGTGTGTGCCCAGCTCCAGACTTGCGCTGGAGCCACGTGTGTGCGGTTGCAAACTATTTACAAGGAACTGCAAGCAGTGTAGAGAGCAGCTGACGGGATCTAACCACCCTCCAGCACACCCGCCATACAGCAAAACCGGCTAGCTCAACTGGCCGTACCTGCATGAGCGCCATTGACCGGGCGCCCAAAGACCAAGCTGCACGTGCCACTTCCGGTCCCGAATCCCGTGTAGGCCCAGCTTCTCAATCAGCTCTTGGCTGGACATGGCGCCCGGCAAGTCCTGAGACTTTGCGCATCACGCAGCATCCACCGCGAGTCACGGAACAGCCGAAGCCTCTCGTTTGGGTCAGATTGGGGCTGGGGTCAGTCCTGAAACTCTCAGCAAACAGCAGACAATTTGAAACCCGCAGGCTGTGAACCCTCCAGACCATGGAACACGTCTGCCCGGAGTGCCCCTGAAAAACCTAGCTCCCCCCAGTTTCCCATTTTCGCTGGCCCCTTTATCCGTCCTGCTTGTTGGCATAGATGAGCAAGGGCTTGCCGATGAGCATATCCTCCTGCACGACCTGCCGGATCTCCCTCTCCACCTCGTCAATCCTGTCAAAGTCCCGGGAATCCACCACGAAGATGATGGCATCCTGAGAAGCTTCGCTGTTTGGCTCAGCTTGGCTTGGCGGACAGCTTTAAAAGGGGTCAAAGAAAAGGCTCCTTCCACCTTAGTGCTGGAAGCACACCTTGCATGCCAACTCATGCCAAAAAGAGTGACACACAAAGGCCAACTTCGCGCCATTCATGTAGTAACCATTTGAAAGCCTATGGTTTTCGTTTTCTTTGCATCATTTGGCACGCTCACGCATCCTGGTTCTGGTAGAAGTGGTGCCAGACAACCCTCAGCTTCTCGCGTCCGCCCACGTCCCAGGAGGTCATGTTCACCTTGGCTTGCGATGGTGAGTCGGCACTCTTGCTGCTCGCACTATTTCCTGGCTAATCATAAAAGCCCCAGCTGAATGAGTCCTACAAATTCAGCCACCCTCCCCCCTGGCCAGAGGGCCACATTCATCTGCGTCTTCACTTCGGCTTGCTCCACAGTGAAGCCGATGGTCGGGATACTCATTTCCACTTTAGGGGGCTTAAGGGCGTAGACCATTGTCGTCTTTCCCGCGAAATCAAGGCCCAGTACCAGCACAGAGTTCGAGCCTCGGACAGAAGAGACCTCTCCGGCCTGTTCTCCCCAGCGAAGCCATGATCCGTGACTTTTCTGACTTTGAATCGTTGATCATGTTCATGAGCAGCCTAACAGTTAAAATGCTTTGATAGTGCTTGAAGTGGCTCAATATCCTGGGGTTTGGCGGGCTAGCGCCATTTAGAGGGAATGGTTTCCATGTGTGGATGACAGCAGGAGGTTGCAAAATGGTTCGAAGTGAAGGTGAAAGAAGTCAAGACGCGGCAGAAGCGGCAGAAGCGGCAGAAGCGGCAGAACCCTGGAACAAGCGAGGTGACAAGAAAATGAAAAAGTCGAAGAAGTTCAAAGTTCGAGAAGTGAAAGCGCGAGAGAGCGAGAGCAATCATCTAGAAATGGACGGGAAGGGACGGGAAGGGACGGGAAGGGCCGGGAAGGGACAGGAAGGGACGGGAAGGGACGGGAAGGGACTGGAAGGGACGGGAAGGGACGGAAAGGGACGGGAAGGGAACAAACAGAATGGAATTACATGAAACAGGACAGGACAAGACTGGATAGGAAGGGACCGGAAGCGACAAACGGGAAGGGGCAGGAAGCGAGAAAAAGGAATGTGAAGGCACAAGCGGAAAGAAAAAGGGTGACATCAAGGTGACATCAAGATCATGTTAGATGTTGCGCCTACGCTCGCTCGAACTTCTTTTTCATCATTCGAAGCTTGAGAAGGAGGAGGCGATCGCGCAAACTCCTGCGCCAATCTTCTCCGACGCTGTCGAAGACGGGAAGCCAAGCAAAGAGCCCCACGACAGTAGCGGCTGCAGGGTTTCGTCCAGAAACCTCATTCAAGCCTCGCGGCAATGCGCCTTCGGCCTTGCAGCTTAGCAAGCGTGTGTATGTGTACTTATTAATATATATATATATATACATATATATATATATGCATTGATACATAGAGAGGGGGGAGAAGGAAAGGGAGAGCGAGAAGGGGAGAGAGAGGGAGAGCGAAAGGGGGAGAGGGAGAGGAAGAGCGAGAGGGGGAAAGGGAGAGAGAGAGAGGGAGAGAGAGAGAGGGAGAGAAAGGGAGAGAGAGGGAGAGAGAGGAAGGGAAAGAGGGAGGGAGAGAGGGAGAGGAGAGAGGGAGAGGGAGAGAGGGAGAGAGGGAGAGAGAGAGGGAGAGATTGAGAGAGGGAGAGTGGGAGAGAGGAAGAGATTGAGAGAGGGAGAGAGAGGGTGAGGGGAAATAACAAGCGCACCAACCAGTTCTGCACTCTATCATAATGCGAGACACATCGTCGGTTGAAGAGCGAAGAGGTTGCCGCACCCATGGCGTTCAACTCTCTTTGTATCACTGCGAGGAGGCTAAATGTCTGCAGCAATGAGGAGAGGGTGACCACAAGAAATCAAGTTCACAAACACGAGAAAACGTGACAAACCACGCCAAGGAAAAAGAAACAAAAACTAAACTGCAGAAACAAATTGGAAACGCCAGTGTATAGCGTGCCTTTTCGCGTATTTGAAGGACCATGCCGGTTGAGAGCAACCTATGACCCCAGTTGCAAATGGGAAAAGGTCGGCAAGCACACTTAAAACCTAGGACGGTCCTCCAAGCCCCCCTCCGCCCCTCACCAGTTCAAAGTTGTGCCTGGAGCAAGACAGCTCCACATCCACCACGTGTCCATTCAATGCCGGCCAACTGTTGCCACATGGTGCAGGCATATTGACTGATGTCACATTGAAGTCAGGACCCAGTGTCAAAAGGGCCACCAACTTTGAACACACTGTGGCTTAAGAATCCACGCTACAAGCGTTCGCGTTAAAAAGGCGACGAGCTGCTTCGTTGACCCCCGAATCTACGTCAAAGTGGTGTCGTGGATATGCAGCTATTCAAATGCTGGATACTGCTCTAAACCTCCCCCCCCCTTGTCCACAGCAAGAATATTATGAGGAATCCTTGTTCTTGCTTGCTCCTTATGTGTTTGTGTGTGTGTGAGCGCGAATCGTGATTGCTGATGACAGGAATAATGGAAATCACAAAGATTCAACTTGCTATTGAGAAACACTGGACATCATCTGGAAGCAGGTATCTTCCTCGAAAAGATAAAAGAAGGCTCGCTTTTTCACCTAAGCAAGCGTGTGTTGTCCATTTGCTTGAAAGCTTTGCATAGTGAGGACTTCCGCTACTTTGCACCAATGCACTTGTCCAATGACGGTTAGAAACATAAGAAGGCTGGTTTGCCAGTCATTCATGTCCCTTGGAACGCAAAGTCAAGGCAGGGGAATGATGCGACGAGACTTATTGCCCAATGCTAAATTACATATGATATGCTACCTTGTGTTGCAACGTCGTTGGTGTAGCGACCGGCCTGTGGTGAATTGGCTTCAATTGAAAGACGCTTGCAAACATGAGAAACACCCAGATCCTTTCGTCACCACTTTTTGTCACACCGCGTCTCTGTACATCGCAGCCCTCGTGGCACTGTGAACTCTGCACAGCACGCACTCAAGCACATGGACATGTGTCAAAAGCGGGGGATACCTACAATTGGCTGCCTGAACTTTGTCATTCGAAATGACCCCACAAATGCGCATTCCCACTTTGAAAAGCCTCACAGCTCCGGTCACGTCGCTTTTAAAGGAGACTCGTCCCGGTAAGCGCTCTCAGTGTCGGCCGTGGACACATCATCCACCTCTTCGGCACCTTTATCTTTGGCCTTCAGCACGGCCTCTCGTCTATCCTGCAAGTTTGCCTCGCGCAAGCGACGCGGAGGAGCATGGAGTGTGGACAACAGCCACTCCAAGCCCTCATAGAGACCCTCCGTGGTTGTCATAGTGCTCTCTTGCCTCGGAGTAGCGATGCTCTTTGAGAAAAATAGAATATGTTTCTCTGTTGGCTCAACTAGGTTTGGGAACTCGTGGATGCGGCAAGTTACTTCCCGTGCGCTCTCTGTGAGTTCTCAATCGGCCTCATTCCAAGTGGCAAGAGTAACTTGGGAATCGCTTCCAACTGGCCGGAACACCGGTTG
>CAUJNA010000149.1:233383-235883 GCA_963377175.1 Effrenium voratum
GCCCAAGCTGTTCAAGTCTTGCGGACTCTCAGCCACGTGGAAGGGGCAACTGAACAAATCGACTCGCTCCAACAATGATGAAAGTTGACAGGAAGTCTTAGTGTAAGACTACTTTCCTTCTGGGAGAAAAAATGATTCCCACGGGGCCCACACCCAAAACTAACTGGGAGAGTGTAGAGCAAGCTTTCTTTTAGCGTGCAAAGCCCAGAAAAGCACCAAGAAACACGCAGAGTTTGTTGCAAGGCGACTGATTTTTTCTTAACAACACCTGGGTATGGGTCAAAATCAAACCACCGGGGGACTGCAGGTTGTAGTCCTTGCTTCCATTTACCAGAATTCCATATTGGTTAAAAACAAATGACCCACCGCCACCTGGTTTCCAATCAAGTCCATCATGCCCCACCTCGTCTTCAAACTCTCTTCACAGGCCTGGCAGACTCGGATCTAGTGGATCGGTTCTTTCGGCGCATGCGAGCGGCAAGTCTGAACATCCGATGGGCAACCCCCAACCTCCAACCCACCAATCCAAACCGCCAGATGGAGGGAAGCATGATGGCTTCCGACCACCCAGCAACAGGTCTACCGTGCCCAGCGCCAGCCTTGTCAAAAGGAATGAAACCCTGCTGTGATGCAGCTAGCCCCACATGACCATGTCAGGTGTCTGGCCAAGGTATCTCCGCACAGACTGGGCAGGACCTACTGCAGCTAACAAGGCATCATCTGCCAGAGCCAAACCTCCGCCAATTATTGTGGGTCATGGTCATGGTTGCCCTTGTGGAAACCCTTGTAATGGCTGTCTAAAATCCCTATTGACACTCACCCCAAGAAACCAGGTCTATCGTGAAGCTTGCACAAGGTGCCTTGGATAAAGCACATCACACAATGCGTAGATTACATCAACCTCTTTCAACCGATAATGTGCATTGTGCAGCAGCATCACTGCATGATGGCGCTGAGAAGTCAGATACGCCTGACTTTGGCCTGTAACAACACCTATCGGCAAGCAACAAACCAACAAGAAGGCACAGCAGCAAGAGTGGCAGCAACGACTGCACCATCTTCAAGAACGTGAACTACATGGAGGAAATGTTGACTGTATCGGCATAGCGTGCCACAATAGGGTGACCAAAAACGGTGGTTCTCCCTTTGCTTTCCTGTTAAACCAACCGCAAAAGGGTGGCCTCCAACGCCCATGTTGAGAGCCATTCACATCACCGATCAATGCGCCTCAGTGCTGGATGACGCGAAGCTATCGGTACCTGCAAGCGGTGTGTCCCAATGGGCCACCATTCGCATCAGGGCATCCTTCCTTTTTAGACACCAGAGCTGCATTTTCGATTGACGGTCCACATGGACACCGAGATTTTGCATCTGAAAATGCAAACAGCATGTCTAGGCCTAGGCATTTATCCAACATTAAGTTTGTCAAGTGGCCATGGGTCAAAATCCCGTACCCCTGGTGCACCTACCCAAAATGGTACCATTCGTTATGACCCACGGCCAAGTGCATCCAGCAAACACAGGAGAAGCCAAGCCAGCAACTGTCCGCTTGTTGGGAGGACGACTCTCCTTCGCCCGAAACAAGCACCCGTACGAACCGGGTGAAACTAAGCCAATCATATTGGGTTTCTGGACATTCTGCCGAGACAGAGAAGCATTGTGCTGAGGGCAGTGGGGCTCATCATTCAGGCGACTTGCAGTGGTTAGGCCAAAACTCCTGACCGCCTGACCATGACTCCGGGCAACCCCCCCAACTATCCTGAGATTCTTGATCACCCCAGGATGTCTTTGAGTTGATGTGCTTCTTCCTGGATCTTGCCCCTAAACGACTGATGTTGAAGAAAGGGCAGCCGATGGGGCGGCCGGCAGCCTCTCGCCCAATGAAACCATCCATCAGCACGAATTCCCCTTTGTTTTATTCGGACCCGCCTTTGCCATCCAGATGACACACAAAAAGCGACACTGGCACGTCCTCAGCGCACGTCGAGCTCGCGCGAGATGTCTAGAAAAAGATTGCGGACCAAACAGTGTGGCTGTTGCCAAAAGGACCTTGCACTTCCCACGATGCCCTGCAAGATTGCAGACATTCAAAGTTCGAGACAGTTTCTTGAGCTTTCAACTGAAGTGCAGTTGTAGGACACTGCCTGTCCCATGCCTCTGCAAAGGGCGTTTGGAAGGCTGACGTGCTGTGTGACAATGGAGTCATGAGTGGATTGTTGGCAAGCACCGCCTAACAGGAAACGCCCAAGCTCCTTGCCACGGCCCCCGAAAGGCCCGAGAACAAGCTGCCCGCTTGCTTCAAAGGAGTCGACTATATACACCAGGGTGAAAGTAGATAATTGCAACAGGGTAAGTAAATTTGCATGACTTGACCAAAGTGAGGGAATTGCGCCATCTGCTTTTACCTTTTGCCAGGCAGCCGTCATTGCCACCAAGCCATGTCCGTTCGGTGAGCTCACGATGGACAAATACCTCGGCCCAGAGTGCCGAGGGATCACAG
>CAUJNA010000149.1:240883-245883 GCA_963377175.1 Effrenium voratum
ATGAAAAATGGTCTGAGCCTGTGGAACTTGTAGGTCGCGCAAAGCCAAAACCACTGGTTTGTTCTTCGAATCACAGCCCATGCCATGGACCCTTCTTGGACCCCGTGTTTATGGCAAGAACCGAAGCCCTGAACGGTGGGTTGATGCAAAATCGTTAAAGCCGCAGCCATCAACCGGCCCATGGCGCCTGTCGCCAGCGCCTGGAGAGATGCGTCACGAGTCTTGGGCTCGGCCAAAGGGATGACCCGTCTTGCACCCCTTTGGATATCCTCGCAATCTTGTTTCGGCCAACCAGCTCTTCATGCGTTGTCAAATTTGGCAGCTCCCCTCTCACATTGCGGACCCTGACCAGCAAAAGGAAATCAAAGATTTGTCTGCCTTCTTGGGAGGCCATCCGCGGGAGGTGTGCTGAGACCTGCATCACGCATGCCTGGAGCTTGGCTCGACCCAGCCTTCAACTCTTCGGCTAAGAGACCGGACGGCCCACCCAGCGGTTCCTGGTAGCAATTGGGTCAAAAGCAAGCCCTTGGAGAAAGCTTCGTGGTATGCTTTTGTTTGGTCCGTGTGATGCCGCCCCGTACCACCCACAGGCTGGCGAGAAAACAACAAAAACGACAAGAGGTTGCAACGTGTTTTTTACCTTGAGAAAGAACTGTGATGAACCAAGTCTGGGCGTTGGCCTTAGTTCCACCATGGGCACCCTCGAGCCTCGCTGGGATCCCATGCCCGTGTCCATCCCTCAACAGGGACTAACGTGGACACCCAACCAACCATGCAGTTTTGTGAGCACAAGTAAAGCCATGAAACAGACCCTGCGATGTAGGAACGAACCTGCGCCCAACCCCCGACAATGAAACCTCGTAAGAAATCGATTCGAACCCTGCCACGTAGGATCCCAAAGCCCCGAAACGCCCCTTCCGCCCCCCATGCCATCCATGCGACGGCCTCCTTGGCCAGGAGCTCCTGCCAGGAGGCCGAAGCCTTGGCCAAGATGCAGCCCAACTCCTCAGGACGAGCTCAGGTGGCTTCACTGTGACACACACCTACACTTACAACACTTCCACTCATGTGAACACATGTGAATTTCAAGGTGTGTGTTTTTATTCAGCTTCCCTCTAATTGGTGGTTTGGATTGGTGCTTTGGTGGGTAGGGGCAGGCGTCCAATTTGCCCCCTCTACAAGAACCAGAGGGTCAAATCCCCAAACCACCAATCCAAACCACCAATTGGAGGGAAGCTGATATGTGTATATATACATATATATATATTATATTATATATACGTATAGGAAAAAACTCCCACCCTCATGACAAATTGAGCAACAGCTTTTATTTGCTACATGGCATAATGGACGGGTGTTCCTGACTCGTTTTCCAACCCCGCGCTCGGTCGCAGCCCCCTATCTCGTTTTCCAACACCGCGCTTGTTTTATCTGGCTCAACTTCTGTAGAGCTTGAAGAAGGGAGTTTAACGAAGTGAACGAGCTTTGGTTAGCTTGCCGCCTCCTTTGTCTCCTTCATTGTTGCCGCACAACCTTTCGCTAAGCAAACTGCTGCTACATAATTTGTTGAAAAGTATTACTTGAGAGGAGGAACTGGGCCAATACTCACTTGGACTCTGTAGGGGACTCGCTCTGAACTCGTTTTGAACTCGTTTTGGAACTCGTTTTAACATGGCTGAAAATTGCCCAGGGGCAAATCTTGAACAAACCAGCTACGCTGCTTCTTCGCAAGTTTGCTTCACACCCTTTTGCAGTTAGGCATCGTAGGGTTGGCCAGTACTTGCCCCGGAAAGTCTGTGGTAAGTTGCCACGGACCATGCGGCGCAGGTCGTCTACTCTACACTACATCTAACAACCTTGAACCCAAGACGCTCTGCCAGGCTGCACTTGCCAAAATGTCATCTTAATCCATGTTATCATGCTTGTTTGCCCTATCTCGTTTTCGGGGTGTTCCCCAACTCGTTCTGCGGCTAAATATGCACATTTCCAAAAAATAGTTCCAGCCCCTTGCATGTTTCCATTAAGGTAAATAAAGTTAGTCGCTCAAATATCCCCCTAATAAAAGCAAAAATGATTCGGAAATCCCTCGGTACTACTAAACCAATTCTAAGCTAGCAAAATGTCCACCAGGTCCACCCCCAGTCGTATTAGGGCCCCCCTTGACGAGAGTTCTAAAGCAAGATAAAGACAAGACCACTTTTCATTCTAAAGCAACAAGCATTTCGCTTCTTTATTCGGGGTCCCCCAACACCCCCCCTTCCTCCCCCCGCCAGCTTATTCTCAGGGGCAGTGATTAACAATGGAAAAACCACCAGGATCGAGTCGAACGAAATCCACCGGGCTCCTGCACCCGCCGCGCGGCACAGCGCCGGCGCCGGCCCGCCATCCGGGCCAAAAAGGACACCACCACCGCCTGCTGCTGGGGCTGCACCTGCCTCGAACCATCCGAGCCGTCGCAACCGTCGCAACCGTCGCGCCGTTGCACGGGGCGTCTCATGAGCCCGCAGAAATCGGGACGCCTCCCTTTTAGCAGCGCGTGTCCTTTTTGAAGGAAAGCCAAAAGGAGGCTTCCTGAAGTGTGGACCCTTTTCTGGGGTTATGCTCATTTGGAGACGAACCCAAAACTCTTCGCCAATGGAGGCCAGGTGCCTGAATGGTAGAGTTACACCCCATACAAACAGTATCATGTGCACTGAGCTCCTTGAAGCCGTTGAGGTTATCATAAGTGCGTGTGTGTTTGTACAAGGCCTATGTATATACATATATAATATGCATCTAAACACGTGTGTGTGTGTGTGTGCATATTGCTCATTTCAGCAAGGCTTCCATCCGGCCATCAACGTTGATCCATGTCTTGACGCCTTGGCACAGGCGTCGGGCCCTCCACTGCCCCAAGTTCCGACGCAGTCACCCTGGCCTTCAAAGTTAAACCCGGTCTTCAAGCGAGCTCGCGCAACAAATATGGCCATGTCAAAACCCAAATCGTACCCCCAGTGAACATCCCGGCCCGATCCCCACTAACATGGTCTAAAATGGGTGGTGCATCCACCCCAAAAACCGTTGGTTTTGACCCACAGCCAGATGGAAAAACCGCCAAGCCCACCAACCGGAAGCTACGAATCGCCTCGCTCGACTGCCGGCCTCAGGGCGGCGCCGCCATGCGCGCCCCCGTGGCGGCAGCCCAGGCGCAGCTTCGCGAAGGCGACCTGGAAACGGCAAACGGATCCGGTACGTTCATGCCAGGGTGGGTGGGCGGGCGGGCGGGCGGGCGGGCGGGTGGGTGGGTGGGTGGGTGCGCTCACAGAAGAAACAACAAAAGCCAAGCCCCAAAGGCAAGGGCGGCAGCTAGCCAGGGGCAAGAACTGTTTGCATCCAGGAGTCCAAGTGTGACCAAACATGCACCTTCAAGCATGTGGTCAACGCTTCAAGAATCAATCGGGAGGCTACATGCCAACATCCACATACTTGGCCAGCCCAGCATAGCTTGACTAAGTGTTCAACTCTGGAAATCAATGTGAGGAGACGGGATGGACCCTCAACTCCCTACTCTTGTTTGACCAATAAAACCGGTCGTGCCTAAAATCCTGCACCAGTGAATGGGTTGGTGTCTGCCGACAGCAGAACACTCAACGACCATGAAAACTGAATACATTCCATCGAGCAACTCCGAACATTCTGTATTCAACTTGTCCATGAGACACACGAGCTCTCAGCGTTGATGCTGGCAGTTTGCTCGACACAGTTGAGAGCGTTGGCAACACGTTTCTGGTCTACTTGGGAGTAGTGAGGCCCTCTTAATATGCTCTATTCATCTTGAGACCAGGCAGTCGGAAGGCATAAGTTGCCAAGAGCCTGACTAAGCCTTTGCTTCCGGCTTGACTTGAAACGCAGCGATCATAGTGCCAAGAGCCGGAATCCAGAAGCTTGGATGACAGGCAAGTATGGCCTCATCTCTCACAAACCTAGCTGAAGAGTCCATGCGGCCTGTCGCAACACACACTCAGATCCGCCGCATCGGGGTGTCCTTGATTTCACAAGCTTCGAGCATCCGCCCCTGAGGTCATCAAGGGCAGTGGAAGCTCCTCGCCTCGTTCTCGTTAGTGAAGCGCACCTCTCCAGACATGGCTGAGACAACGGCCTGGATGCCCGCGGAGAGCGCCTGGATCCCGTGCGAGAGACGAGAAGCTGATACCGAAGCTACAAAGGAGGGGTCGAACATGCTGAAGTGTCTTCG
This sequence comes from Effrenium voratum, assembly GCA_963377175.1. NCBI lineage: Eukaryota > Dinophyceae > Suessiales > Symbiodiniaceae > Effrenium > Effrenium voratum. The sequence continues at coordinate 245,118 of CAUJNA010000149.1, forward strand.
TGGGTTTCTTGGGGTTTTGCGACTGGCACACAGAAAAAGCATGGCTGGTTTGGAAGCACTTTCAAAAACTGCGATGGCTGAAACTGGCCGCATGAGGCCACAGTCTACCAATCTACCAAGCAAGGAAGATGTCCCAATGTGCCACAAGGAAGGGACTACTGGCAGCGCGAGCTTTGCCTTTGGTCAGTGAATACAAAAGTGGAAACGCTGCAGAGCTGTCCCTTTTGGGCACTAAGACTTCCACCGTTGAGCAAAGGGCATGAAAATTGGTGCCTTGCAGTGTCTGAATTCATCGGTCATGGTTCTTGCAACTATCCAAGCACTACCCTTCCTGAGACCTGGAGAAATTGCTAAAGGAAGCTGATCCAACACGTCTTCTGCTTCCATCTTCAGCCCAGTCTGCCCCCTGCCTCTTGCGCCGCGACATCGCCATCCAAGAAGCTTGCGCAAACCTCGGCACAATGGCGATGTGAGCCCCCCGGTGTTTGCGGGGACTTTGGGCCGTCCCGCTGTGTCCTCCCCAACAATATCGCTCGCTGCTCCAACTACGACAACGAAACGAGCAAGGCGTTGCGTGTTTGTGAGCTTGACTTTAGTATCAACAAGCGAACCTCTGCCCCCAACCCCTATGAGCCCGTCAGGAAAGGCCAGGCAAAGTCATATGGGTCTGAATTTTAATCAGGGGCCCTTTGGTGGACATCAGAAACCACTTTTCAAGGGAGTCCCTATTAAAACTCATACAAAATGGCGCCGGAAAAGACAAGCT
>CAUJNA010000149.1:250883-278383 GCA_963377175.1 Effrenium voratum
AATTGCTGCTGGATTCAGCCCATGCACTTGCGGAGGCAAAGCAAGCCAAAGCTTCTCCGTTTTGACACACACACACACACACGCACACGCGCACCATTTGAGTTTGTGTCCCATGCGGGGGTTGGCTCTCCTTCAAGCCGAGAGACGAACCCCAGGAGTTTCGAACTAGCCAGTAGTCCTTGCCCACCTCAGGCAGCTGTCGGCTTTGGCACGCGCAGGGCGCGCCGGTAAAGGCTTGGCCGGCCACGGGTGGTTTCATATTGATGTCCCTTCCAACCAGCCACAAAATGCTACTCTGCTTTATTTTTTCAAAGGGCGTCTAATCAAATTGCAATGTACAGTCGCCATTCAAAGTTTGTATGAAACGAAAGGGAATTGCTTGCAATTCGTTGCCTCGATGCTCACCTCCAGACTTGCTGAGGGTTGAGACGTGCTCGGATTTCACGAGTCAATCAGACACTTCTACCTGAAAGATCCATTTAATGCTTGCCAGGAATCGAGGCCCAATCATTGCAAGTGGCGACACTGGGGCCAGAGAATTCGCCCAAAAGGCTTCCAAACATATGTTGCCCGTACACAATGACCTTCCTCTGAGGAAGAATATGCAGGCTTGGTCATCACGCGTTTTGGCCAGGTTGCCTGTGCATCACGGCCATAGCCAACCAAAAGCACAGCGTGGTTCACCGTGGAATCCCTGCCAAAGTCGCGGAATGTTCAACGCCTGCTGTAATGCAAGGAAGCAAGCAGTGTACAGGCAAGAGCATTTGTGTAGCTGCCATCATAGTGCGTCCATGGAAAGAGCACTGGCAATCTTCAGCATACCCTCCCTTCCTCCCTCCCTCCCTCCCTCCCTAGTACCTCCTATGGAAGGCTGCTGTCCTTGCTTGACTGCTGGGTGTTGGCGCCTCTTGCAGCCGTCGAAGACGCCAGACTCGTAGTTGCTCCAAGGCTCGCCATCCACAGAGACCACCACAGGGCCCTCGAGATCAGAAGCCCCATGCAAGTTGCACCAAGGGTGTCTTCGTTTCTTCAAGAAGGCCTACCCATTGGGAGCATCAAGGAGGAAAAATAATTGGGAGTCTACAACTTCCTTGTTGCAACTTGTAGCAATGACAACTAATTCTCAGCATGCCCGAGATAGGCATATCTCCCTGCCCGGAGCAAAGCACGCCTCCTGGATGGCCATCATCAGGGGCTGCAGCTTGTTGATTGGTAGCCGCACAAAGCCTTGAGCTGGAAAACCCCGCAGAACTAGATGGTACTGGAGAGAGCTCCATATTGTGGGCTTTTGTCTTGCACTGGGCTTTCGGGAAACAAAAAATCATGTTTGTTTTTTCCTTTGTAACCAGCTCAAAACGGCTGTCAAAAACACCACCACATGCATCCTGAGCCATAGTGCCGCAGCCACTGCAGCCAAGACGCTGTTTGCTTTCACGACCTCGACAGGACGAAAGGTGAGCGCAAGGAATAGTTCATCCGGTGGTAGGCAGGGTCTCGGCTTCAAACCCATTCCTCCGTGGAGTTGCAACAACAAAGTTCTAGCTTTAGGCCATGGCCCACGCATTTAAGGAATACCTTGAGAATATGCGAAGCTTGGGAATGGACAAAGTACCTCCTGGGAAAATCCCAAGATCTGGGAAATCGGAAAGATCGCACACCCTCTTCATTGCCGATACTTGCAGATGCATGAACCCTGGAACCCCTATGTTTACATTGATAAATCTAACAAGAATCGCTGAACAACAATGCCGTGTGACTTTTGTATGTGGCGCATTGCCACTTTGATGGTTCCTTACCCAAGGGGAGGAGGATTACGGACAAGAACAAACTCCCTGGAACTCCATGGATGTCAATGTGTTTCCCAAGAATACCCATGACTGAGGGGTCTGTCAACTCGGCACAGCTTCATTCCGGACCTCACCGAGAAACTCCCCGCCCTTTCGTGTTGCTTTCCAATGGGCCTTGTTGCTGATGGGTCAAAACGTCTTCCATGCAGATTGTACAACCGGTAAACCACTGGAGCCAAGCAACAGCTGAGCGCATGTCGGGTCTGCAGCTCTCTGTTGCTTCCACATCGCCATGGTAAGACTTCCTCGCCTCAAGCAAGCATGACAAAAGGCCACCCAGCTCAGGGGTTTGAACCTATATCATCTCAACATGAGCTTCTCCTCCCCTTCTCACCCCTCCCGTGCCTTGCAAGACTGGGAATGAAAAAGGATATTGACATCCTTGCACAATCCCCACTTTCGAAAAGCCATGTGGCATGTCTCAACAGCCCACACAGTCCTTCAAAATCAGGGCACTCGACATCCCAACGCCGGAATCGCAATGAGCAAAAGCAACGTCGAGCGCTAATGCACAAGCCAAAACATGATGAACAAGAAAATCAACGGCAGCATCGATCTGGAAAAAAGCATGGTGAGAGTTGATTGAGTTTCTTTACAGGAGAATTTCCTGGACTTCAACTGTTTGCAGGGAATGAGCTAAGGTTCTACTGCAATCCAATATGATCCTCTTTCTCTTTTGACATCCATCATCCCAGCAATGGTTGGACCGAAACAAGCATGGTTGGTACTGTACTGGAAGCACGCGCACACTCGCACACGCACGCACACACGCACACAGCAAAACAAGTGAACAAAGAGCATAACAAAACAAGAAAGACGAGAAGGTTAGCGGAGGCGAGCACGGACAGGCACGCAGGAAGCAGGCAAGCAATGCAGACTTGCCCGCTCACAAGTGTGCATGCTTTCCAATGACTTGGATCAGGCAAGACTTGTACTGCCTTCTGCCCAAAGCCTATAGTTGCCAACCCAAATAGTAACTTCCGTTTTGGTGCGGCCTCGTGTTTTTCCAAGAGGCGGAAAGCCCGTGCTGGGCCACGTATTGGAAGGCCAGCTCCCCAGTGGCCCCGGAGCAGCCGCCGTCGCCACCTCCACTTGGAAATAAAATAAGCTCTGAATAGGGGGTTCCCTGTTTTGCCTTTGGGGTCCCTTTGCTTTTCCTTCACTTTCCCTTCAGTTTCCATTTGCTTTCCCTTCGGTTTCTTTTCGGTTTCCCTTTGTCATCCCTTTGTTTTCCCTTTGGCTCCCCTTCGCCTTTGCTTGGTTTCCCTATTTCTGCTCTGTGCAGACTTCTACCCCGCATCCTCACCGAAAGGACCTCGGACCTTTGCAGCCCAGCCGCCGCAGTGGTGAGGATTGGGCACGCAATCCTCGGCACGGGCGTCTGAGCGCCACCCAGTTTTGGAGGTCCCCGGCCATTTCAAAACACGCCCACAAATCAGCTGCAACGTGATGCGATACGGTGGGCCATCGGAATAGCACGCATGAGATGCATATGATAACAAGTGTTTAAATGAAACAAACAGCACCAGGGCATGGTGGCTTGCAGTCGAAGCGCGAGCAGCTCCTTGTAGGAAAGCATGCTGGGAGCCTTCTTGTGCGCAATCTCTGCCTTGGCCAGCGAAAGGTGGAACCCAGGGATCAAAGAAAATGCAACAAATCAAGCATGGCGCTGGGACACGCAAAGGAATCTCACTGTGTGTGTGTGAGGAAACGGGGCAGGCTCCTCTGGTACCGAACAACCAGTAAACTCATTCTGGCAACAGGGGTCGGCCATTTCGGGGTTCCCCATCTTGGGTTTCCCCCATTTTCACACAAACCCGGATGTCGCTGGACTGACCTTTGAGCGCTGGATAGTTTCCCATTGGTGTCCCTTTCAAAGCTACCCCCAGAAAATGACCGACACTCCCAGCCGACTCCACTCCGCGGCACTCGCATCTCCAGCGCACCGGTAGCTGCGACAGCCCAGCAAGACCCACACGCGCCCTGGTCGATGAAGTACCTTAAGCATTCACAAAGGGACAGGCACCATGCCTTGCAAGCCAAGACGGTTCAGAAAGAGGGTCATGCTTGCGGGTGCCCACTTTCACCTGGTCGCTTCAGCTCCTGCTGTGGATCCAAATACTTGCCATCGTTGCCAAAAATCGAACTTCACGGAAGAAACCTGATCCCGCCAACCTGACGTTGGAAGGAAAAGAGTCAACCCTCAAAATATATCAGCAAACCTCAGATTTGGATCCCCCTCCAATCAAGTTAAATCCCCGACTCGTCCTTTCTGGGAAATCCCATCTTCCTTTCCCCGAGACGGCCTCAGGTCTTGGAGCTCAGGCGGATTTCTGCGGATGGCCTCTGGAGCTCATGCCGCGGCGCGCGCCGGTGGTGGTCTTGGCGGCCCAGTCGATGGACTCCGCAAAGGCCGCGGAGGTCTGCAGGAAGCTGCCGGTGGTGTTCCACCACCTGCGACGCGACGGCCGCGAGGTTTCCGAAGGCCCGGTTCAAGACCCGGAACAAAAAGAAAAACAAAAGCAGTTGGGGAAATGAGTCGGGCGGCCGCTTCTTGTTGGACTTGACATGCTTCTCTCAAAAAAGCAAGGAGGTCGGTCTCAAGATTCTCCCAAGGTTACCCTTCCCAGCCCGTCGTATTGCCCCCGCGACAAACGCACCAGGTCAGCCGGAGCCAAACCCAGCGCCGAGCCGCGCGCCCATGCGCTTGAAGCCCAACAAGCGGCTGAACTCCTCGGGGGTGTGGTCCTGCGAGTCTGCGAGTTCCGAGCCGGGGCAGAGGTCTCCTCCCCATTTGCCCAAGGAAGTGGCGCCAGGAGCCCCGTCTTGGTGTCTTGAAAAACTTCAGTTGGAGCTTTTGGATGGATACCGGCACTTGCAGGAGGATCTCTGTCCAGCAAACGTCCCGCTAACAAGGCTGACGTTATGATGTCTGATCCGGTGAACACACCTTGCAGCAAACTTGCTACTTGGATATCCATCTTCACTGCATTTAGTGTCACCCACAATCGTAGACACTTGTCATTCGCTATTTGAGTGGATGCTGGGAGTCGCCCGTCAATTGGATCCGTCTTCACTACTAGCTGCACCCTGAACTTGACTCTCTGCGTGCATCATATGCAAGAGAGACAAAATTGACTTGTTCCCCCCCAGACGACATGATCAGTTGCCAACGTCACGTCTAACAGCAAGCCGGCCAAAGGCGCGACCTGGACGGAAGGCGACCAACATTCTGCTTGGTCAACCCCATGGATTTCCCCAGAGCCATCGACCCACAAGCATGCCAAGGAGTTGGCTGACCTGAGACGGCCCAGTGGTAACTTTGTTGCGGGTTGAAGGGAAACTAAGAAGAACACACTCATGTTGGGGGATGCCAAAACCAAAATGGGCTCCAAAAGGAACTAAGCCAAATCAGTGGCAGCCCTCTGCATCTGGAAGCTGAGTGGTCCCTGTCACATTCAGATTCTGGGCTCGTCTTGCCCGGCTTGGCACCCGGGCAGCAAAGCGATTCAAGCCCGCTGTCCAAGAGCCTCGGCGACTTTCCGGGGATGCTGGGCGTGTCCCTGAATTTCGTCTGGTGGATTCGAAGGTTCCCTGGAGAAGCCGAATGAAACCCGAGACATCACACAGGATTTGAAAGATACGCGCCCATGCCGGCCCTTGTTGCAAGTGCCGAAGCTTCTTGAGTTATGCAGCCATCCGCCACATGTGGCGATGCTCGACTCCCTTTTCTACCAACAAAAAGTTGATCCAAGGTCGCGAGAGACCAACCTCAAACGAAAAGGCTGCCCAAGGGCATTCAAGCTTGTACAGGGTGAGGAAATCTGTGTCTAACGCAACTAATTTCAAGGTCACTCACATTTACCACTGCCCCCGCCTCACCAAGGTTGCCCAGCGGCTCGCCAGAAACCAAAGGCCGGCTTGGCTGACCCCATCAACCGCTTGCACGCCAATAGTAAAGATTCACTGCAGAGCAGATTTGCACTCCGCCCCCCAAAACTGGCTGGTCGGCCACCGACCAAAATGGCAGCATGAGTGTTGTCATGAAACCCTCTCCTCATGAGTCATGAGGATGAAAGCATAAAGCTGTGGATGCTGCCCTTGACTCCATTCAAAAAAATAACAAAAAACTTCGGGAAAACAAAAGAACAAGTCGCTCCGCTCAAGCCTCCCAAGCAATGTGGCAGCTTAAAGGAAGGCAAAACCTCACGAAGATTGAAAAGCAAACTACCAGTGCACTAGTGCCAGCCTGATGGTGGCTTCAGGCGCTGGGGATCCCAGCCCCTGTGCAACGCACAGGAAACCTCCTGCCCATCCACGAACCACCAAGAAAACTCAAAAAAAGGCTCAAAGTCCGAAAAACCTGGCCTCTTTTTTCTGCCCCAAAAAATCGCGTGTGGCTCCTTCTGCTTGGCTTCCCTCCCCCCCCCCACCCCTCCCAACCACTGCCCCCCCCCCCCAAAAAATGTAGAAAAGGCTGGTCTTAGGGGGTGGGGGGTAGATGGTTGCCTGTTCTGTTTTCTTTTTCACAATTCAACACGTGTACCACCTTATCCGTTTTTTCAAGGCTGATTTTGGGGGCATGAAATAACGATATGGATGTGGTAACGAATTGATGATTTGGTCCCCTGTCTCGTTCCAGATTTCAACTTTTAGTTTTATTGATTGAAAGAGGTTAGGACTTTCTGTGGATTCATGGGTTGGCTTTTGGGTGGTTGTTGTGGTTTGTCATTTAATGAAATGTTTATAGGTTAAAAGTTCACTAGAATTAAAACCTATAAGTTTATAAATGTTGTAATCATATTATAGTTATAGAATAATATGAATAAACCTGCTTTCAGTGTTTCCAGTCTCCTATGTTGTTCCAAGAACTGCTTAAGATGTTTCTGATATTATACCAGATTAAGTTAACGTCATAATCTTTCATTGGTGCTCTTTGTTGTATTAAATAACGCAACACTGATATCACAGTATAATAATTACAATGCATTGTTGTCATTCCTCCTCTTTCGTTAATACTATTACCATTATGTTTAACGAGTTCTTCTTTCATTATGTTTTCGTAAATCTCTTTTATCCATTGATGATTTTGTTCTCCATACTCGGCTAACATATCTAGATATATATCTTCCATTGTTTTATTTTTTTATTATTTCAATGACTTGATTATACGATGGATAGGGATTATCCTTAATGAAACTTACACAATGAGGAAAATCCACCACACACACACAATGGGGAGTAGCCTTTGTAATATTGCTTAAACCAGTCCTTATGTGTGTCTTTATATTCAGCTGTTTTTTTTTAATACTGGCAGTATTGAACTGTGTTTTTTCAATACTGGCAGTATTCAGTTTCCAATACTGGCAGTATCCAGTATTCAATACTCAATACTGGCAGTATCCAGTATTCAATACTCAATACTGGCACTATTCAGGTTTCAATACTGGGTCAGGAGACACACAAATCAGTTTCAAGCTCATCACCAACAACCCCAATTTCAAGTTTCAAGCCCAAGCCCAAACCCACCCCTTTTATCCATCCCTGTTTGTCAGAAGGTCCGCCTCCAACGACATCAAGGACGCTCATGACGCTGGTTGCTTGTAATGCTTAATCCCCCCTTCTATCAAACAAACAAACAAATATATCACTAATCAAATCAGTAGGTATCTTATACAACTCATCTTGTTTATGACTGTTGTATCCATCACCCCAATCAACCTTTTTACCATTGGGCAATCGTTGGGCAGTTTCAAGATGTTTTCCATTGCTTATCTTGCCACAATCCCTTTTGCATAATGGTCTGGGTTTCCACGTTTCAATGTTAGTCCACAACCTCGTCCTCTTTCGGTAGTTCATACCATATTTACAGTAATCCACATCATAATATTTTAGACCTCTCATAAAGGTCTGTTCCTTTAACAATCCAGTTGCAGGGTTTTCAATGACCCTCCACTTCGGTTTGAAGTAGTCGATGATTTCAAGGGTTTTCAAAACAATACTGTTAGCATAATCTATCTTTCGGACACCCCTCGTCTTCGCTATGCTGTATTCTGTGCATGGAGGAGATGCCCAAACAACATCAAACTCTCCAACATTCCAACTCAGAATATCCTGATTGATATCAGCATTTTTCAAATCCAAGGAAATCACACTGTAGCCCAAATCACGAGCGACCATGCCAACACTGCCTGTACCACTAAATAATTCTAATAATTTCATATTATTAGAATTATTTAGATATTTATTTCAATTATCTTCATTATGTTAATTGCTATTTGATTTATATGATTGACACATCTTAGTCTTTTGATGTCTGCTTAATTTGCTTTTGCGACCTACTGCTCCACAGACTTCGCACACTACATTCTGCTTGTTTTGTTCAAGAATTTGTTCTCTATTCATTTGGTAATATTCTTTTCTATGTTGTTTATATTCTTCTTTATTGTTTTGATACCATTCTTTCATTCCGTTCTTTATTTTCTCTTGGTTAAGTGGATTATACATTTCTTTGTATTCTTTTGGTGTTCTACCTGCCACACAACGATTGACACATTCTGTATTTTGGATATGATAACCTTCTCGTCGAAGTAGTTGCTCTTTACTATCACACGGGTAGTGCTCAATGAGTTCTATCTTACAGTTCTCAACACCGTATTCGTCAAACAACACTCTAGAATTTGAATGTTTGTTTCGCCCGTGCCTTTCATTGAAATAATATTTCTGCCTATGTCTTGCCATCCTTTGGCTTAGTTCCTCACACGTGCTTCCTACATAACACTTTTCATAACCAACATCAACTATTTTGTAAATTTTACCGTTCTTATATCTTTCCATATCGGTTAATATCTTTAATCATCTTTTCTTTAATTCATTTTATCCTGAAATGACCATAGGGCAAAGAATTAAAAGCATCAAAATAATGTCTTTTATTCTCGAAATTACTTAGACTTTGTTTAACCTGAGACATCGAATAAATCTGATGAGTGCGACTCCTGATGAAGTTGTAGGTGATTTCGTGTTTTTTGTTTTGATAAAGTGATTCCTCATAGTTTTGATATGTTAATTCCTTTTTAACCTTATGTTTAACAACACCTTTAGATTTCTTATGTTCTTCTTCTTCACCGTGGATTGTGAAAGCGTATGACTTTGGTTTGAGTGCTATAAACTTTGTAATTATCTTTGAAGAGCATTCATCTTTGTACATTCCTAAGACCTTCTTATTTGTTGTGTCATGGCATGGATGTTCAACAGGATAATCACTAAAATCCATATGTTGCTTGATACCTTGAAAATCCTTGTAGACATCATCAGTGAAGGTTTGAATTACATAACTGTCAGTATCGGTATATATCAATTTGATATTTTCGTTATATTTCTTTTTCAACACACCATAGTAAAACTCATACATATGTAATTTACTTAAATCAAGAATGGTCATTCCTAAGAATATGGGTTTATCCAATTTCAGTTTCGCCTTAGTTTTCTCCACTCCTACCAGATGTTCATTAATGATAAATCTATTTTTGAATGTTGGATTATTCACACATTTTTCATACCTAACATCATTATCTACCAGTTCAAAATCCATATGTTTTCTTTTGTCTTCCATAGTTTTTCCATACACTGCGTTATTCATTAATTTAAACAAATCCTTCTCAAAGTCGCTCTTCGCTTCTTTCCTTTTGCCTGTGTTGAAGTCAATCCATGGTTTCAACCAAGCCCTCTGTTGAAATTTTATTATCCTATGAACCTTGGTGAGTTTCATACCCATTTTTAGATAATACTGTAAAGTCTTGATATGAACAACATATTTTTCTTTATCTTTCAAATTTAATATTAACTTGCTGGTTTTCTCATCCTTCGGTTCTTTGTTTCCATAGTAGATTTTGTAGATTTCCTTTTGATAGTCTGACAACATATTAGCATTGACATTCATTATTTCCGGTGCTAGTGGATAGTCCGAATGGTAGTCATGTAGTGTTTCTGGATAATCCAAATCAACTTCCATAATATAACCATACTCATCTTTTTCATCCCACTTTTCAATGTTAGGTGTTTTCTTTGTCCATGTGATGTTCTTTAAAGGCAATTTTTGAGACATCGCCAGACCATACAGATTGTTAGCATCTAAGTAATTGATATAACTTGACGGCTTGTTTTCATCGAAGGCTTCATCCATATACTTATTGTTTGCCTCAGCCAGTTTATGACTGACCTGACACATGCCTCCTCTCATTCCCTGTTCAACCATCTCATACATTTCTTTATCATGCAACTGCTCAATTTCAACACCAGTTTTCAACAACATAGCTTCCCAAGCGAAGTTAGGAAGGGTATAATAGTGTGCGGGGTCCAAACCGTAGTATTCCATACATAAGTCTCTAAAGTTTTCAAAAACATCAGTCAATAATAAAACATCGGTTCTCAAATACAAATCGTGATATTGTCCTAATGTTCTGATACCGAAGTGTTTCCAAACCTTTTGTGCCCTTTCATAATCTTTGTCGTTGACATGTTCCTCACTTAATTTACTGTAGAACGCTTCTTTTGATGGTAAGTTTCTTTCAGTAAATCTGTCAAAACTATCAAAATAGTCATAAGGATAAATCCCCTTGTCAGTCAACAAGTCCAAATCTTCATCGGTTTTAACATATGGATTTCTAACACTGTATCTAAAATTGTTCTTCCAGTTCTCACGCCTTTTGTCATCTTCATACTTACTCAACTTTACCAACTTATCCAACGAAGACGATAAGAAGCTAAAACTGTCCTTGAAACAAAGGTTTTTAAAACCAAAGGTTATGAACTTCTCGCTGTTCTGTGCGATGCAATCGATTTTAGCATTCTTGCTCAGTTCGTGTGCCTTGTTGATGATTAAGTGAGCGTCATAGTTTTTCAGGTTGTGAAGAAAGACTGGTATTTTGTAATATCTCATACTAAAAGCAAGATTACAATCATCATGAGCACAACCTCTATATTTACCAGTAAAATGGCAATGGTCGCGAACTTTCCGACGTCCGTCGGAAAGTGGTGCTTGGGTCTCCGACCCATCTCTAACTTTTTTATCCCCTTCCTGAAAGCCCTTTCCACAAACGAAACACTTAGTAGCAGTGTCAAAATCTGTTTTATCGTCCTCAGTCATGATTATCTCTTTCACTTCCTTCATTTTCTTTATTACATCATCTCTGACTTCATTCATTTTCTCAACGAACTTATCCATACAATCTTCGCCTCTGTATAAATAGGGCTCACTGCTTCCAGTGATGGCATTGACTACATTAATCATAAAACCACAAGGGCGATGATTTTGATATGATGTGGTTGTCGCTTTTGTCGATTTGCTTTTAACATCAATGGGCACTGTTAAACATTCAAAGTCTGCATATATGACATAAGGCGCTTTCAGTTTCTTAAAATGATTCTTAAATTCAATGGTAGCTCCTACCTCTGGCATTTCTATTTGTTGTCCTTCAACCGCTAGACAACCCTGTTCTTCGTGTTGTTTTAATAACTCTTCTGACTTGAAACCGTGTGAGCATGTCCTACAATGATGTTTTTTCCTATTTGTTTTGTTGGTTTGGCTTCCCATCAGCTTGTTATAGTTCTTGATGTAGACATAGTGCGAGTTGGCATTTTCTCCAGTCAGCTTTATTAAATCAATCTTTTGTTGTGCTTGGGGGTTGTTGCTTCTTTTGTATAATAAAATTGTTTTACTATTGGCATCAGGATTGATGTAATAAACATTGACCGATATGTGTTTGTTCTGTTCTTCAAATTGTTCAATCTCATCATTGCCTACAGGAAAGTTTATATTGTCCCACTTGATGAAACTATCATTAACATATTTTTTATAATGATACATATCACAGGGATGGTCTTTTTTGTATATCTCATAAAAACCACATTGAACAGAATATTTGAAACACAACTCATCATTGTTTTTAATATTGATACAAGCCTTTTTGTTTGCCACCCAGTCGGGCAATGGAATATAAGAAGAGCCACGGGTAGGATTGTATCTGTCATAACTTATCACCAGACTTTGAACTTGAAGAAGAACAAGACCCGATTGAATGAATTCGGCTATCTCAATTTGAACCTCTATGTCGTGGGCTATGTTGTTTAAAACACTGTTTATCTCTTCTGGGTTATGGACATTGTATCTCCTGCTTCTCAGCCTTCGTCGTATCTCTTCGTTGTCAGTGTTCTTTAACGCCAAATCTACTTCAACAATGATTTTCATATTCGGGTTTCTGTTCAGGAATTCTACCATTCGTTGCTTCTGATATTTTAAGTATGATAAGCCTTTCATTCCTTTCAATCTTATATCACTAACCGAATATGTGTTGGCGTAGCCTTTGAAGGCTTGCTGTTCATCTGTGATTTTGGATTTGAAACGCTTGACATAATCCTGCAAGGGTCTTCCTCGTGTTAGTTTGATGAAGCTAGCCCCTTTCATTAGAAGACTATGTTTTCTGTAACCATCGCTTCTCGCCACTTCCTTTAGTCTGGTATTCAACACCTTCGAAGTGGGTTTGTTCTTACTGTATCTGTAGGTCTTGTCTCCTATTTTGAGTTTTTGTGTTTGTTTCCCTTCTTTTTGTATTAGTTCACCTTGTTGACTTTTTATAATGAAATCTATGATTTTTTCTTCTGACACTGACACCATATATCTATACTCTATATTATATATACTAAATATTTCTTTAAGTAGTTTTGGGTAGGGGTTGCCTGTTGGAGAAACTGGGCTCTGGGTTGAAACTCAACGCATTAATCTTATTAATGAGTTTTAATAAGATTAATGATTTATCCTTTCATAAAGGGGGGTTTTTGTTTTTATTGCATACATTGCTTTTCTTGTGTTTGGATAGGTTGGACTTGCTTGATATCGTCCTTCCACAGTCCTCACAGGTGTAAGGCTGTTTTAGGTTTTTGTTGTAGTAGTTCTGGTGGTAGGTCTTCTGGTCGTCCTTCCATCTCATTAGTTGGTCATCGCTAACCTTCTCGCTCATCCTCTGTAAGACTAAGTCGTTTTCCGCTTTCATAAGTTCAACCATTACATCAAATTCGTCATTCGTTATTCTCTGTTTTCTATTACCATTAATGAAAATTCCTGTCATTTTTACTATATTATCACGTTTTCTCTTTAAGTAGTTTTATTTTTTCTTCTTGCCACGGCTACTTTTTGTATTTGTGCTTTCTGGGCTTCTGCTCCTACTTCTTGTTTCCATTTGTTCCCTCGTCCATTCACTACCTCGTGCTATTTCTTGGGGTGAGTTGCTCCTGCTTCTTGTTTCTAATTGTCTTCTGTTCATTTGATTACCTCTTGCTCTTTCTTCTGGTGAGTGGCTTCTGCTTCTCGCTTCTACCTGTCGTCTTGACCAGAAAGAAGCCCTCGATTGTTCTTCTTCTTGTTCTCGCGATTGTTCTGATGGGGTGGATGACTTCTTATCTCTTTGGAATAATTCAAACACACTCTTATCTTCTCCGCCTAAGAATAAGTTTCTTAATGACCTTATTTCTCGACTTTCCTCTTTCTTATCTTTTTCGGTTGATACTGATGACGATGATGATGTTAAATGAAGACTTTGTAAATCTTCCTGCTTTTCGTCTTTTGGTTCGTCTTTTGGTTCGTCTTCTGGTTCATCTTCTGACTTTCTATTTTCCTCACTCTTGTCTGTAATTACATCACTGAATTTTTCATCATCTAACTCCTTTGCTACATATCGCGTTGTTTGTGTGTCTGCCTCATTGTTTTCATACAACTGTGATGTTGGCGGTATTTCATCAAACATTTCTGGTGTCAATTCGTGTAATAAAACTTGTTTATCAGTTTGAACCCTAGCATTAAACCGTAGTCTCCTGTCGTATTTTGAAAGGTCAAAATCGTCAAAGTCTATATCGTTAATTGATGTGTCAAATGTCCGTCTTTCGGGGATGATTTCAATTTTCAATCTGTGTGTCATCGCTTCTTTCAGCATTTCATCAAAATTTTTCCTTCTTCTTAATCCATAATATTTATCAGTCATATTTAAATATTATAGATTTTTTTTTATTGTTGAGTTGATGAACTTGGTTTCTGTTTGAAGTACTTGTTATAAACGTTGTCCTTGTAATATGTTTCTAACTGAGTACGAATTCCTTTTCTTTCTGTTGTGCTTGCATTGTTATATTCTTCTAATAATTCTTTGAACTCATCGTATTTATCAGCATTTATTACATTGAATTGATGTAGTTTTGAAATTATATTATCCATCATAGTTCCTGGATTTTTCGAAAGATACACCGGCCACATCCACTTTATGGTTTCTAAATATGTTTTGAAAATGTGTTCATCATCCACTTCTTCGTTTTCTACATTTTGTAATTCCATCTCGTTCGCTTTTTCGTGCATTTCCATTATTTCAGTATCAGAAATTGTTGTTTGTTTGTCATCATCATCATTGTCTTTACCCTTTTTCGCTGTTGCTGTTTCCTCTATGGGTTCTAAAGGTGGCAGTTCGTCATCTGATGTCATTGAATGAACTACTACCCCTTCAGGTATTGAACTTGACGATGCTTTATTCAAATCTTCGTGTATGCTTGGACTGAGTTTTTCCCTTTTCTCTCTGACTTGTCTATCTTGTTCTTCAAATGATGCTTGTATATCATTTTCATACTCTTCATATTCTGTCAGTGGACTGTCTGGTGTGGAGAAAGCGGACTTTGAAGAAGACCGGCTGGTTATTCTAGAAGACGATGCTGTTGTCTCTGCTTTTCTTAATTCCTCCTTTCTTTTCATCGTTTCCTGATTTAACAATCCTAAGCTGTCCTTGTTGTCCCACTGACTTCCATATTGGTTTAATCTGTATCTCGTCGCCTTTCTATCTATTACATCTTCAATCGATGGTCTATTCTCATCTTCTACTAATGTTTCTTTTAACAATTCATCATAAGAAGGTCTTAAGTGTAGCTGTGATTTTAATGAACCTATGGCATGTGGTTTGGTTGTATTCAGTCTATTTATTGATTTAATCATATTATATTAAATTAATTTAGAAAATAAATTAATCTGAAATATTCTTAATCATTTCTTCTAAATGTTTCTTTCTTGCTGTGAGTTGTTCTGTTGTCTGTATTCCATCTGGTGAGCGTGTGTTGTCCAACTCTCGTCTTATCTTGTCTAACTCCTTTCTATAACTTTCGGTTCTGTTGCTTTCAGCTAAATCATTTCTATACTTTATTAGTGCTCCTTGTGATTGTTTCGCTTCTATTGTTTCTTTTAATTGTTTAAAATAATTCTTTCTTGAAGCAGCGCCCCACAAATCATTTGAGTCGTAGTAACGTTCTACTTGTGGAGCCCTTTTAAATTCGACATTTCTATGACTTCTCATAAGCATAATTGTTATATATAATAATTAGATTATTATTTAAAACATTGATAAAGTTAATTTATTTATTTTATCTGATTTATCTTGTTTTTTCTTTTGTTTCAGTTCTTCATAATGTTGGGTTAATAGTTCTGTCGCTGTGGGTTTCTTAATGGTTTCTTTAATAACTTCTTGTTTAATCTCATTCTTAATTTCTTCTTTTACTTCTGGTTGAATTTTTCTAATATTCTTTTGTGGATTAACTGGTAATAATTCAGTAGGTACCCCTTTACAATTTTTAGGATGTGAGTGTCTCAAACTTTTCAATGTCATCTTTTTAGAGCATTGTTCACATTCTACTAATTCAACTTCTTTTTTAGTTCTTGGTAATGCTTTCGCTTTTGGTAATGCTTTTGCTTTTGGTTCAGGTTTGACTTCTTCTGGTTTAACTTCTTCTGGCGTTGGTTCATCAACTGTTTCATTTTGTTCAACGACTTCATTATTAACAGGTGATTCTCCTTCTGTTTTAGTTTCATTATTAACATCTACTACCTCAATACTTGACATATAATATATATAGATTTTCCATATGGAAAATCTATATATATTATTTCAATTTTTTGACATTTGATATTTTAACCTTTGCTTTTCAAGTATCCTTGTCTTATTTCGTTCATACCAGTCCTTTTTATATTCAGTTAAATGTTCTTTGTTGTCTTTGTAATAGTATTTTGCCTTCTCTTGTAATCGTTCTTTATTTTGTTCTGTCCAGTCTTTCTTATACTTTGCGATTTCTTCTTTGTGAGTTTCTCTATATTGTCTTTCTTTCTCTCGTTGTCTTTCTTCGTTGTCTTTTCTCCATTCTTGTTCTGTCCTTCCAGCAATGAATTTATTAATGCAATAAGTTGCTTTTTGATGGTGTCCCTCTCTTGCTTCTAATTCCTTCTTACTGTTACAGGGGTAATCTTCTATCCATTCTATCTTACAGTTTTCAACTCCGAACTCATCAAATAGATTATAAACAGTCAAATATGCTCTGTTGTGTCCTTCTGTATATCTTTTATAATCTGAACGATGTTGAACCATTCTTCTGGATAATGAAACTGTTGTGCTTCCTATGTAGCATTTTGTATATGCTTTATCACATACTTTATAAATTTGGCCTTTTGAATATCTGTTTTCCATAATGTAATATACAGTTATATATCTTTAAATAAAGTTTTCATTATCAAATAATATCACTTTTTACGAAGAGGAGACTCATACTAACATTTACACCGTTTAAATTAATTTCATTTCCTAATGAATTACTAATCCAAAAATCCAATTGTTTAAAGCTTCTATTTGATACATCCAAGTAATCCAGTGGATTTAATTCTGAATCAAAGACAATTCCCGCGTGTGGTGCTGTGACTGGTACTTTCTTAACAACTGTGCTATCACCCGTCCTTAAATTTACTTGATTATAATTAGACAATTGAGAAGAATGAATATAAATATTTCTAATAGGTTGAAGATTGATAAACCCAGAAACATAAGGATTATTATATTGATAAACTACAACTTGATAATTTCCTAAAACTTCATTAACAGAATGTAAATTATTAACATCAAAACTTCCATTCCATATATAATCCGCATATGTTAGTTTCATTTGTTCATCAGTTAACACAGCGAACTTTCTATCGGCATAGTTTGAATAAATTGTTATTTTATTAGTTTTCACACTGTAAGTAACTTCATAAGTATTTGAGAAATTAGTATTATCTACAACACCATTTATTTTTGACTTTAATTCTGTCGCTAGTTCTGTGCCAGTATATACTCCTTCGTCCAATTGTAACGCTAAATAATGGACATTTGTGTTATCTTCATCTGGAACTAGTGGAGAAGAATAAAAGTATAATATATTATTTAATCCTGACTGAATTGAATACCACGAGTTAGGTAATGTTACTTCGTGAATGTAGCAATGAACTCCGTTGTCTGTTTGTAATGTTTCCGGCAATTCAACTTTGAAATTCGATGATGTACCACTAATTCTGTGAGCACTGTCAATATAAACTTTTTTATAGGTGA
The DNA here is from genome assembly GCA_963377175.1 of Effrenium voratum. Classification (NCBI taxonomy): domain Eukaryota; class Dinophyceae; order Suessiales; family Symbiodiniaceae; genus Effrenium; species Effrenium voratum. Next base: position 268,162 of record CAUJNA010000149.1, read on the forward strand.
GCATTATTAATTAATTGAGAAATTAATTTATAACTTTAACTATATGATTAATAATAAAAAGTTAATTTATGAAATGAAGCATGGTAAAATTAAAGATTATCAACCTTACAAGAAATCAATTAAAATAACTGACATTATGAAACAAACTGACAAAATATTAAATAGTTATTATCCTAATTCAAATTTAACTGATGCACAAGGGTTAAGTAGAGCATATGGCAATGGTAAAGGTTTTTATATTGATGGTGATAAAATGTATATAAGCGGAACATTTGGAAAAGGAACGTTTGGAGGTGCTGTTAATGACATTCTGGCGGATGTAGGACTTCCCTTTAAAATGACAAAATATTCACAACGATATAAAGACACATCAACAGCATTGGATGAAAACCATGAAGTTAAACATCTTATAACACATAGTCTCGGTTCAAGTGTAGGGGCACAAATAACAAAAGATTATCCTGAAAGAGAATTAACTTTAACCACTTACGGTGCGCCGTTTATATCACATAGGTCTAAAATTACCGATGATTACATTAATTTTAGAAGTATCTTAGACCCTGTCAGTATTGCTGATCGTGGCGCTATAACTGTTTATACTGGTTCATTAAATCCATTTACTAACCACGATTACATAACTGGATACGGTGATATGGGGCGTGATGTTTCAAGAAGTATTGAGCCAGTAAAGGAGATATTATAAATAATCTAAATAATATTAATGATACATCATAAGAAATATGACAATGAAACAACGGATGATATGATTAAGAATGAAAATAAAAAGTATAAGAAAAGTTCATATGAAGAAATTAGAGAATTAGTCTTGGAGAAAGACGCTTCGGCAAGAAGCCTCGCGAGCATTCGCGACAAAGGTAATACTCCAGTTGAAGATAAGATTAAGAAAAAGAAAATGAAAATATTCAAAAATAATAATTCTAATCAAAAGGATCACACTAAATTATTTAATTTAGTTTAAATTATTTCTAAATTAGATTATATATATAGTAATGGAAACTTTTAGTGCTGAAGATATTCTAATTGACAACCTCTCATTTAAATTAAATAAAGGTGCAAGTTATATCAACGACCGTCGTTCTGTCTCGTTTTTTCCTTCTGGGAGTAATATCTACACTCCTTCATCAGGCCAGCGTGTGTTGAAAATAGCGTTAAATGCTGAAGATAATAGTTGGTTAGACCCACAGAGTGTAATGGTTTATTTCACTGTTGAAAACACTGACACGACAGACAATAAACGCTTGCGTCCTCTGTCTCCTGCTTATTCCTTTTTTAGAAGAGTAAGACTAATTGCTGGTAATCAACTTGTTGAAGACATTGATTACTACAACCGAAATCATCATATGATGAGTTGCATGATGTCAAAAGGAGCAAGAGACAATGAAGACGCCCAGAGTTTTGGTTATAGATATGATGATGATTTAAACACACGTCGTGCAGTTCCTGCATCGGGTCATATTGGTCCTGCATATGACGCTTACACAATTCCCGGCTTTAGAAGAAAAATGGTTGTAGGATTTAAACCGATGCTTGGTTTATTCAATCAATTTAAGTATATTCCGTTAAAAGCGTGTCCTCTTGTTTTAGAACTTGAACTAGTTTCAAATTTTAGTGATTGTGTTGTTACAGTTGGTGGTACGAGGTTTCCAGAAAGTGGCAACGCAGACTCAAGCCTTCATACAAATGAGCAGTTCTCAATTAGTAACGCATTCCTTCAAACTGATTTGGTTAGCTTGGACAACGACCTCCACAATAAATATGTTGCTCACCTCCTCGATTCAAAAGAATTACCTATTACGTATAATACTTATATTTGTCAATCTAATCAAGTTCCCGATGGTTCGTCGTCAATTAACACTACTGTTGTTCGTTCAGTGTCTAAACTCGTTGCCGCGTTCATCAGTTTCAACAAAAGTGGAGTAGGCGATACTCACGTTATGAAAGAATACAACAATTTCTATCATCCTATGTATAATTTGAATTATCAAGACAGTGGATACTACAATGCCGACCTTGATTTAGAATTTCAACTTCAATTAGGTTCAAAACTATATCCTGAGTATCCTTGTCGTTCATTAACACAAGCATTCTATTATTTACGAAAAGCATTAAATTTACCATTGTTCCATCAACACCATTTATCAATTGAATATTCTGCTTATCGTGTTGATAAGTTTATCTTTGCTATGAATTTTGAAAAGGTGCCGGATTCTTCATATTCTGGAATTAACACTAAAGCCGGACAACAGCTTCTAATTCGTGTGAAACCTATTGGAAATATGGCAACAGCAAATATGCCTGACACGATTTACATAACATTAGTATCAGAACAAATATTATCCATTAGAGACGCCGGAGTGCAGATACTCGATTAAAAATAAGTAAAAATGATAATATTAAAAATAAATAAATATTATCATTTTCTACTATTAATATATAATGCCTTCAATAAATTTAACAAACTTTGAGAATGTTGTAGCGCACACAATTAGCGAAATCAATTCTACAAGCGGGGTGACAAACATTAGAAACATATATGCTAATCAATCAGATATAATTGATTTACTCAACAACAAAGCAGACCAAGTAGACACTTACACAAAGGAGCAGATAAATGCTAATTTTTATGATATAACTCAATCATACAATAAGACAGAAGTTAATGTATTATCAAACAATATTAGTTCAAATACATTTTTAATAGGTAATCTGACAATAACTTCCAATACAAATTTTAATAATATTTCATCAAATACAAATTTAATAAATAATTTAAATTCTACTATGACAACTAATTTTAATAACATTAGTTCTAATTCTAACTTAATTAATACAAATTTCAATAATATTTCATTAAATACACATTTAATAAATAATTTAAATTCTACTATAACAACTAATTTTAATAATATTAGTTCTAATTCTAATTTAATAACAGGATTAAATAGTACAGTAAATTCACATATTACTGCAATTTTAGATTTACAGAATGGAGGTTCATTTAATGAAACAGATTATTATAATAAAATAACAACTAATAATTTATTATCAAATAAGTTAAATACATCAGTATTAAATAATACATTAATTCATAATATAACAACTACTTCAATTTTCAAAATAGCAAATTTTGGAAATTATAATAATTTCTTTGAAATGTATAATAATTATTTTGATAGTTATGTTTATGGAAATTTAAGTGGAGCAACTATGTTTTTAAATCAAAGAGGTTTTGGAGATGTAGAAATTAATAATTCTTCAACTTTTCAAAATGATAAAATATTATTAAATCATAATACTACAATATTATCTAATTTACAAGTATCAGGTTTATTTTCGTGTTCGTCTATTTTAGATGTAGCAGGTTCAGATGCTCGTTATGTTTTACAATCAGATGGATTAAGTGGATTAATAACAGGAAATACAAATACAATTAATTCAATAATTACTAGTAATAATTCACAGGATACATCATTAGGACAAAAGTTAGATAAAATAGATACTAACGCTCAATCAGTAGCAGGTGCTATTAATTTTAGTGATAATACAACTTTACACAGTAATTTAAATATGTTGACTACTGGTTCTATAATATGTAATAAGTTTAGTACTACACCATCACCTAATGTTGGATTGCAAATGACATTTCAAATGTTCAATCGTGAATTTAATATTAACAGAGATGGTAGAATGTGGATGAGTTCAAGTGGTGGTCAATGGGAAACTCAAATAGGAGATGCTAATGTTGGAAGAGTGTGGGTTAAAGATAGATTTGGTTTAGGTGCTGTCGGTGTTAATGGTTATGTTTTAAATTGTGCTGGACAAGCAAGATTTACTGATGCAGTTCAATTTATGGGAACTGACAAAGCAATAAGTTTTAACAATGGTTCATATTTGAATTTTAATAATAATGGTTCAATACGAAGATATACTCCTGATGCTATAGAAGGTTTATATATGTCTCATGATGATTTTGTTGCCATTAGTGTTGGCGATGTTAGTAATGCTTCTAATCAATATATGATGTGTGATGGATTAGTGAATAAAACTATTTTTAGTAAGCCTATAGATGTGTTAGGAAATATTTATACGAATGCTGCTGTTAATTGTGATAATGTTAATATTGATACTGATGGTAAATTAACAATTGATACAAATTGTGAATTATATAGATATGTTAGTGCTTTTTCATCTTTTGATATGAGGAATAGTGATGCTAATTCTTCAATTAGATTTATTTGTGGAGACCCTGCTGTTCAATCTAATATAGTTGGAGCAGTTAATATTTCTACTGGATGGACTTTTAACACTGATACTGTTGATGTTATGGGTAATTTATTTGCTGATGATATTTATGTTAAAACTAATGGAGCATTGAGAAGCAATCGTATAGCACCTAATGGTGGAACATTAGTAACTGTTGATACTAACTTAGCAGTTCAAAATGCATATTTAGCAACTAATACCATTCAATCATTTGATTTAACAACAGTTTCATTTTTGAATAATATTTCAATGACTACTGGAACAGACTTAAAGCTTGGTACGAGTGAAATATCAACTTACTACGATGGAACTAGTTTATCTACAATTGATGTAATATTCAGAACATCAAACACTGCTTTTAGAATAGCAGATAGCTCGAGTACGCCGTCGGTGCTACTGTCTATTGATAAAACTTTCGGAACGACAGTAAATACTGAAAGTTTTACAAATAATGCTCCATCGACTTTTAATGAAAATGTAACAGTTGCAGGAACGAAAAAAATGTTGTGTAATACACTAGAACCATCAACAGGAACTAATATAGATTTAACAGCAACAACAGTAACCATCAACGGAACGTTTGTGGATTCATCTGATTCAAGATTGAAATATGATATAGACAATATCAAATCTAATTGTATGAATGTTATTAAGAAATTTAAGCCAAAGAAGTTTAAGAGACACGATAGAAATGATAACGGTAAAACTCACATTGGTTATTTAGCAGACGAAGTATTAAAAGCAATTCCTAAAGAGTTTGAAAATATTGTATGCAAAGACAGAGAGTATTTAGGATTGAATTATTTAGTTTTACCCGTGTTAGTTCATAAAGCAGTATTAGAATTAAATGATAAAGTAGATAAACTTGAAAAAGAAATTAAGGAATTTAAAAAAGAAAAATCTAAATAATAATATATAATGGGTAATTCAAATAGTAATGTTGAAACTTCAAGTATTGACAAAATCAATGATATTGATGAAGAACAATTAGATTTAAGTAATATTGATAAATTACAGTTGAAAGCAATTAAGCAAATGAGTGAAAGATTAGAAAAACTGGAGACAATGAAATGTGACAAATTAATATATAAATTACCAGCGTTGAATTTGTGTAGTTATAGTTTATTCTGAATTAATAATATTAACAAAATATTAATATTATTAATTGGTCATTATTATGAATTAATAACATTAAGTTAATGCTATTAATTGAATACTTCAACAAATTTATTATATAACTTTCTTAAATGTGTTTCATTAACTCCACTTATTTTAACTTTATATCTTACATATTTAAAATCTACTAATGTATCAGGATTATTAGAATGAAATGTATTTACACTAGTACAATTATTAATATGATAATTTAATTCTTCAAATGTTTTACACACTTCACAAGAGGTAATACCAGTAACATATACACCATTAGGATTTTCAGTATCATCATTCATTTTTATATAAAAATCAATTGTTGTTTCGTATTTAATTTTATCATATTTTTCAATCAAATATTTTAATTCCTTATCATTAATGTAATATTTTAAATATGATGATGGTGCTACTGATTTTAAATTAAATTTATAAATGCAAAAGTTATATACATTATCTTTATTCTCAAAATGTATTATAGGTTTAAATCTATTAAAAAAGTTTCTAAAAACTTTATTATTTTTTAGTTTTATTATTTTAGAATGACCTAAAATATATGACGCTATATAAAGTTTAATGTCTCCGGGTAAATCATAAAATATCATATAGTATATTAAATTTTATTTGTTTAATTAGTTATGTATTTAAAAAGTGACAAATTAATATATAGATTACCGCTTCAAATTTGTAGTTATTCATTATTTTGAATTAATAACATTAAGCCATAATCTTAATGTTATTAATTTTAAAGATAAAAATAAAAGTCATCAATAATATTTTGTTCACCATCATTGATAACTTTGATAATTATTTTTTTCACTTGTAATGAAATAAAACTAGCCATACCGCCCGCATACACTAATTTAACTTTATGAAGGTCTTTATTAAGAAAATAATAAATATCAAATAAATTAATTGATATTAAAGTTCGATTACACATTAAACCAACGAGTAAACGAGCTAAATGTAACAAATAGATCATATTCAATAAATAATTTTAATGGTTTATATTTATGATGTAATTTATCTAACTCATTTAAATTAAAAATATATGAAAATCCATTATTAATATTGATATTATCAATTTCAAAATAATGTATGTTATTTAATGTGTAAGACTTATAAACTGGTTTATATTTATTAATATAATTTTTAATAATATTACTATTTTTTATTTTTAATAATTTAACATCACCTAAACTATAAGATAATACAAGGTTTTTAATTTCTATTGGTAAATCATAAAATATCATAATATATTTGAATATTTATTTTATTTTAAATGATTTTTCAAATCTAACATATTTAGTTATTTTTTAATCATCTGGCACTCTTGTTGAATCACCATCACTATAATCATCAATATCACTATCAGTATCATTTTCTATACGAATATGTTCTTCTAATTCTTTCCTCATTCTTTCTGCTTCCTTAAAAGTAATATGACAATCACTTTCAATATGGTTAGCAGCATCCTTCATTAAAAAAGTTTCACCACATTCACACTCTACTAATTGTTGTAGTCTTTGCTTCCGATATTCCTGAATCTGTTTTGGTATGTCATCACGGCTTCGCCCTGATGAGGGACTACGTCCGTCATCACCGAAAAACCTTACTGGTTCTTCATATATTCTTTCTTGAAACATTTTTAACATTCTATAATATATAATAGATTTATTTTATTTTAAAAGCTTTCTCAAATCTAACATAAAACATATTATTAACATCTTTGGAATTCATATTAACATAAAAGAAGGAGTATGGCTTATCATCTACCGCTTTATGATACATATTTAACAGTTGCTCTTTATCAACGATGGCCGAGTTTTCCTCAATGAATGACATTAACTCAGATACATTCTTTAACTTGAAGATATACAACGAACTTGAATTCAACCTAATGATTGGTGCTAGGACACGATATTTTTGAACGCTTAAACAAAAACTAATGGCGTCGTGCCTGCCTCTCGTTGCCAGTCCATGTAATAACTTGCTGTATCTAACAAATTTAGGGTCGTCTGCAAAGTCATCAACTATGATTAAAATTGAATGTAGTTTCTTCATCTTCTGTTCTTTCATATAATGAATTATCTTTCTTTGAGTGTTAATTATTTCTTCCAGTTCTTCAGGTTGGTAGGTGTCATAATATAACTTTTCTTTTTCATCATCAACCTTCATATTATCTTTTTGATATTTCTTGACTTCAACAAAGGTAGGGTCATTATGAACAGACGGACTAAAAATGAATATACGAGCGAAGCAGTCCCTATAAACATTTAGGATAAGGTTTTGGATTAAAACTGTTTTGCCACCCGTTGATGAAGCAACAACAATTGAGCGAAAAGGTAGTTTTGGTACATGTTCATATTTGGATTGTTTGAATTCATAATCAGTTATGTTTATTGGTTTTATAATGGGAACTTCAGGCATAAAATAATAATATTAAAAATATTTAGAAAATAAATTAATATTATTTATTGTATGAAAGCATTGCTATGATATGAATGGTGTCTATCGTAGTAGAACAGGCTCTTTCATCAACTTCAGTCAATAAGTATTGAAGATAATTAGTTTTGTGTCTTGCTCGCGTATGCAATGAAAACCCCAAGTGCTGTGCCCCACCAATATTCTATTATGCATGAAAATAATAAGATTAAATAATTATTTTATCTTATTATTTATATGACTATTATCCATTGCAGTTGTGGTAAAACTTATGATGACAAATATTTATTTAAACATCTAAATTCAAAATATCATCAGAAATTTGTAGAATATAGATGGATTAAAGACGATACAATGAAAAAACTTTACAAGAAAAGAAAGACAGAAATGAAAAATAATTTATCTTATTATTTAATATGAAAAGGAGTTATACAGATTATATTAATATAATAAATGAAATGGAGAATATAGAACGGGTTGTCATAACTGATAATAGATGTAAAAAAATATGTTATTTTATTTTAGAATTAATTAAGTTTTTGATACAATATATTAAAAATATAAATATTAATATAAATGCCAAAAAAGAAAAACAAAAATAATAAGACAGGTTTAAGTGTTTCATCAACTGATGAAGAAATTGTTAAAGAAGCATCAGTCACTGAGTTTGCTTGTCCTATGTGTAAAAAGATGTTAGAACTTAGAAATGAATTAGAAATAAAAAATAAGGGTAATTGCAAATGCAGTTGTGTGCCAATAGGGTTCAAAATATCTAAAAATGATAAGAAAATGAACATTGATAAAACTAAAGACGGCATCAACTTAGAAACAGATGCTCATAATATTTGCATCAAATTTGGAAATGAAGCTACAACGTCAGATAATGTTGATAACGAAACACAGGAAACTATTAAACAAATGATGAAAAATTAGTATTTAAAGACTAGAATTAACATAATTTAAACATTTAGTTTTAAAAGTAAAGTTGAATAATATAGTATATGGTTGAATTTTCAAGTTTAACACATTTACATTTTGGAGCACTTGAATTAGACAAGCAAATTGGAGACAATAATTATAATGGTGTTAGTTATTATACTTGTAAGTGTGGATGTAAAATAGTCTTAACTCGTACTCAAACTAAAAAATATAACTGTTTATTACTTAGTGTTGGTCTTAGCTATGAATATTTATATCTGGACAAAGCGTTAGTATGTGGACATACTCAAAAAGATTTAGATAACATTGTTAGAGTTATGGTAGAAGGCGAAGAATTTAAACATTTAAGAAACAGAGACCTTCGAAATTAAAATATTTAGTTTTAAAACTTTAGTTTTATAATATAGTATATATGGAAGGTGTGGATAAACTATTTTTGAAAATTGATGAAATAATGGAACAAAATAAACGCATTTATCAACTGTTAGAAAGTATGAAGAAACCAGCTTACAATAATACTAATAATTACCAACCAAAAGAAGTTGATAGAGAGAGCACTGAATACAAGAATAAACGAAATGTATATATTAAAAAACTTAATGAAAAAGTTATTAAAGAACCTAAACAATCAAGTCTGGATTTCTACCAAGTCAAGTATATTGAAGATACCAAGAAATATGTTTAATCATTAACTAACAAAATTTCGTGTCTCAGAAGTGGTTTGTTTATTCCTGCTACTCTGTAAGTTTTATTGCCCATAATATCATATTCAATTTTATCAACATTGAATATCTTATTAGACCATTTAGAGTTATACTCTTTTCTGTCGGTGTAATTGCCCCTTTTCTTTTGAAACACTTTTATCTTATCGTTCTCCTGTATTCTGGGATACTTTCTTTTGTTCTTTTCTCGTAGTTTCAGATTGACCTTTACATTTATTTCATTGTCGTCCTTGTGTGCTTCGGTTGGTGTCATCCTTGTTGACGAGTGTAATGTGCTGTTATACTGTTTCAATGCTGGTGTTAAGGCATCGGTCCATTTCATATTATTAAACCTAACTCTATCGTGAATTTTGTTTTTCATGGTCCTAATAAAACGTTCGGCTACATTTGCGTGTGTCTTCGTTATTATGTGTTTGATACCTTCGCTGTTGAAGAAATCCTGAACTTGGTTTTTGGTTGCAAATGCTCCATCATCATCAGAATACACAGACATCGGATAACCCATCTTTTTAAAACTTGCTCTTAGTGCTTTTAGAACGTGCTCTCCGTCTCTTTCCTCCATCGGAATTGCATCTGCTAATTTACTGAAGATGTCAATCACGACTAAAGCATACTGTGGAACGTTCTTGTCTTTAGCTAAAGGTGACATATGCATTATGTCTATTTGATATTCATATCGTGCG
>CAUJNA010000149.1:283383-311680 GCA_963377175.1 Effrenium voratum
CCTGTTCCCATAGCCGTTCAAGAGTGTGACATCTACAACAAAGACATATTAGTACCAACATCCAAAAAACTCTGCAAATACAAACAAACGCATTGTGAAGATGCTACCTCACGGTTCTCGCAGAATTCTATTGCGGAAAGCCGTGCAGCCCATGTTATGCGTCGGCAACATGGGCAATAACTGGAATGGGGTGCAATCCGGCCAGCGTGGAATCACGCCGCTTGCTTGAAAGCTGTTCGCTTCTCAGAAAGTGGGGAAAGTTGGCGCCAAGCCCGCAGCACGGATTTTCACTGCCTTGGGCGTCAAGCCTCCCAAAGATGGCCGTTTTTGGCAGGCATTGGATGGCCTGGCAACGACCCGCAACGATTGGTGAGGCGACAACACGCTGAATGGTGTTGGGGGGGAGGGCTCTAACGACATCATGTTCACCGCCTGTGAATCCTATTCCGAGCACATAGTCAGGGACTTGCCTTGGCAAAGGTGACCCACGGTGGGTTCAATCTGGTTTGTGGAAGGGGTCGGATTGGTTTGTGAGGCTCGAAATGGTTTGTGGCTGTTCAGATTGGTCAGTGCAAGGGGTCGGATTGGTTTGTGAGGGGTCGATTGGTTTGTGGGGGGTCAAATTGGTTTGTTGGGTCTCAGGTGGCTGGTGTACCCCGAAACAAGTCAATTCCAGGAGAGAAGAATGCAAGGCAAGTGTGTGGTGCGCACGCAAACGACGCTGTGATTGTATCTCTGATTCCCTTCAAACACACACGCGCAAATCCAAGCGAACAGATGCATTCCAAAAATTTATGCTGTTTTGAGCAACCGTTATTCCCGTTCTTGAAGCAAGCACCGGAACGCAAGGCAAATGCGGTGCCCGTGCACACGACAAAAATATCAAGCCGTTGAATCTCTGGCCTTCAAGAATGAAAAACGCGCGCAAGTCCAAACCAACGCCTGCGTTCTACACACCTGCAAACGAAAACCTTCACATTTCGAATCAGCCATCCTCCGTGGCGCCCAAACTGTAATCGGACAGCCCAACCTGCAACAAAAGCAAAATGCCTTCCAGGTGTTTTTTCCTTTTTGCACCATCGCAAGCCCGGCGAATATTGACACAGGGCCTGGGCCAATCGCATTTTGTGGCGCAAACCGCAAAACCGCCTTCTGCAAGTCATCTTCCTCTCTCTTTAGAGGGGGTTTCCCAAATGGATTCTATTCCACCTGGTAGGCTCCTGGCACTCGTCCGTCCAGGAAACGACCTCATCCTGCGAAGGATTCGAAACCTAAAACGCTGCGTGCAGGCGTGTGGCTGCAACATAACGACCCCTAGCTATGCTTGCAAAATGCCCCGCAGCTGCGTTTCTGCAAGGCGAGCTAAAAAAAAAACAGGGAAAAAAAGGGAAGCCCAGCCAGGAGCCAGCCAGAAGCCAGCCAAACCCAGCCAGAAGCCAGCCACAACCAAACCCAGCCAAAAGCCAGCCACAACCAGCCAAAAGCCAGCCAGGAAGCAGGAGCCAACCAAACCCAGCCAGAAGCCAGCCAGGAGCCAGCCAAAAGCCAGCCAGAAGCCAGCTACAAAGTCGCCTTGCAGAAACAAAGGCAGCTGCGGGGCATTTTGGGAATTCCGACTTCGCTCTCCCACCGAGGTCGGAATTCCGACTTCGCTATTTTGTGATATGGTTCTCGCCAGATCACTGACAGAGTCGCCCTGCCGACAATCCTGCGCTAGGCACAGGATTGCCCCCGTCAATCCTGCGTTGGACACAGGGTTGCTCCACTCAACCCTGCGCTGGCAACAGGATTGCCCCTGCGTGCCGGCCTTTAGTTTCAGAAGGACAAATTGGGAAGATCAAGCTTTTTCCCACGACCGAGTACACCAGCAAGCAATCCTCGGACCCCGCGGTGCCCCTGGTGCCGTGCACCGGCATCTTCCTCGGGCCTTCCAAATCGGGCAAGACCGTGGCTCTGATCAGCTTGATTCTGGAGTAGTATCGAGCGTCTTCGAGAGAATCTACATCTTCAGCCCTTCTATCAACATAGACGACAGCTGGATCCCCGTCAAGAAGTACATCGCTGGGGGTGAACACAGAGAGGGAGCAGGCCTACTGGGACGAGTGGGACGAGCCGGCGCTGCGGCGCATCATCCAGCCAAGAAGTTGGAGATGAAGAAGCTGTACCAGGTCCTGATAATCTGTGACGATATGGCCGACATGCCGCAGCTCCACAAACCCAACGGCGCCCTTGACACGCTCTTCATCCGAGGCCGTCACATGCTGATCAGCACCTGGGTGAGCTCCCAGAAGCTGAGGCTCATCAGCGCAGCCGTGCGCGTGAACATAAAAGCTGCTGGAGGCTGCGCAACCAGCACGAGCTGGACGCCGTCGAAGAGCTCAGCGCCCTGCTGCCGAAGGAGCAGCTGTAGCGTTTCGCACTCGAGAAAGACGCCGATGGGAGCGGCGCTCAGCTTCCTGGGCCAGAAGCTGTTCGCCAGCTCCACGCTGATCAACGCGAAGTGTGAGAACATCTCCTGCTGCGCCTCCGTCGCAGCCGTCCAGTCGCCCGTCATTCGCCGGGTGGAAGGTCAGCAGGTCTCTCTCATTCACAACGATGGGAAAGTTACTCCGTCTGGTCATCTGCTCGCCAAACAACAAAGATCTTCGTTCTGGTCGTAGTTCTATCGACCTAGGAGAGTCGCTGCACCTGCAGAGCGACGCCCGGCTGGCCGTCTACAAAATCCGATTGGCCGACGACAGCTTTCTGTCGACTGACCGCGGCCGCTAGCTACTGGGTCGACGCCTTGCTCGGCACGCTGAACTGGGCGCTGCTGCCCAAGGGCGCCTATACGGGCGCCCGGCTGGCCGCTCCAACTTCGCCGCTGCCACCAACAGCAAGACCACGAACAGCCTGAGCGTCGCCTACGACGGCAACCGGCTCATCCTGAATGGCCTCGAGCTGCGCCAGCAATTTCCTGACGCGGCGGACTACCCAGCCGCGCCGGCCGCCTCTCCGACCTCAGCGTGGACCACACGCTGGGCCCAAGCTTCGTTTGTAGCGGGCAGCAGGTCTCTTTAGAGGGGGTTTTCCAAATGGATTCTATTCTACCTGAGAGGCTCCTAGCACTTGTCCGTCCAGGAAACGACCTCGTCCTGCGAAGGATTCGAAGTCTAAAACGCTGCGTGGAGGCGTGTGGCTGCAAAATAATGACCCCTAGATATGCTTGCAATTTGGCTCCAGGTTGCATTTCAAGCGAGCCAACCTTCGCAGGGCTAAGAAAAAAACAAAAAAACAGAAAACAAGGGGTCCCAAAAAAGGGGTCCCAAAAAACAAGGGAAAAGGGGCTTCCTTTGGCAAAGCTTGACATCGCTTGAAATGCAACCTGGAGCCAAATTGCTGCGCATATCTAGGGGTCATTATTTTGCAGCCACACGCCTCCACGCAGCGTTTTAGACTTCGAATCCTTCGCAGGACGAGGTCGTTTCCTGGACGGACGAGTGCTAGGAGCCTCTCAGGTAGAATAGAATCCATTTGGGAAACCCCCTCTAAAGAGAGAGCTTGGCCTGCTCTGCAAAGGAGCGCGCTCTGCAAAGAAGCGTGCTCTGCACAGGAGCGCGCTCTGCAAAGAAGCGTGCTCTGCAAAGGAGCGTGCTCTGCAAAGGAGCGTGCTCTGCAAAGGAGCGTGCTCTGCAAAGGAGCGTGCTCTGCAAAGGAGCGCGCTCTGCAAAGAAGCGTGCTCTGCACAGGAGCGTGCGCTGCAAAGGAGCGTGCTCTGCAAAGAAGCGTGCTCTGCAAAGGAGCGTGCTCTGCAAAGGAGCGTGCTCTGCAAAGAAGCGTGCCCTGCAAAGGAGCGTGCTCTGCAAAGAAGCGTGCTGTGCAGAGGAGAGTGCTCTGCAAAGAAGCGTGCTCTGCAAAGGAGCGTGCTCTGCAAAGGAGCGTGCTCTGCAAAGGAGCGTGCTCTGCAAAGGAGCGTGCTCTGCAAAGCAGCGTGCTCTGCAAAGGAGAGTGCTCTGCGCAAGATGTTTAGTTCCGCCGACGTGCAGGGCAGCTTGGGGCTCCGGGCGTTCTGCTCCATAACGCCGGATGCCACCCGGCTCCAAGTGGGCTGCGCTCTCCTCAGCGTCTTCTTGCTGTCTCCCTGCAGCGCACGCTGTTAAAGACCTGCCGCACGGCGCAACGTGGTTCAGCTTGCAGGCGCCGGCCGTCAGCCCGCAGCCGCACAGGGCGCTTAGAGTCTTGTGCCTTCTCCCCAGCTTATGGCCGTTGGAACATCCAAGGTGGCCATTCCGGCGCAATACTCCGGGCTAAGGCAAGGCGAGCACAAGGATCCAAGAGCAGCACGAGGTGCTGCAGAGGTGGTGCAAGGCGCTGGGGCAGAAGTGCCGGTGCCTGAGGCTGGCGCGCAAGATCTTTTTGAAGCTGCTTAAGGCAAAATAAGAGGTGTTTGGCGCGGCCCTCTTGCGCAGGTTCTTGCCAGAACAGCTTTGGCTGCAGGTCCGCGGCGTTAAAGCGCCTTCACTTGCCGTTGGGCGGCAGGTTCTGTCTTGGTTCGGTCCCCGCTTTACGGCCCTGTACATGTTGCAGTCCGTCAAAGGCCAAAAAACAAACGGTGCGGCTCTCTCTTTATAGAGGGGGTTTCCCAAATGGATTCTATTCTACCTGAGAGGCTCCTGGCACTCGTCCGTCCAGGAAATGACCTCGTCCTGCGAAGGATTCGAAGTCTAAAACGCTGCGTGCAGGCGTGTGGCTGCAAAATAATGACCCCTAGATATGCTTGCAAAATGCCCAGCAGCTGCGTTTCTGCAAGGCGAGCTAAAAAAAACAAGAAAAAAAAGAAAGCCAAGCCAAACCAGCCAGAAAGCCAGCCAGGAGCCAAGCCAAACCAGCCAGAAAGCCAGCCAGAAAGCCAGCCAGAAGCCAAGCCAAACCAGCCAGAAAGCCAGCCAGAAGCCAAACCAAACCAGCCAGAAAGCCAGCCAGGAGCCAAGCCAAACCAGCCAGAAAGCCAGCCACAATCCAACCAAAACCAGCCAGAAAGCCAGCCAGAAGCCAACCAGCCAGAAGCCAACCAAAACCAGCCAGAAAGCCAGCCAGAAGCCACGCTAGGCAATTTTCTGGTGCGCTCCAACAGCCAGAGCTCCGTGGCCTAGCTGGAGGGCTACGCCATGACCCTGAGCGCCTTCGCTTGGAACATCGTGCGCGCTACTCCTTCGGCTGCCGGCACCGGCTGGGCACGGCCTCCAACTTGGATGTACGTCAGCGCGGCCGACAACGACTACGTGGGCGTCACCGGCACCTTCCTGACGCCCGCGCAGGGCGTCTGGAGCACGGCGCGCCTGGACTTCTTGGTGCCGCCGGGCGGAGTTGCGAAGCTGCGCTTCGGCGCCTTCGGCGGCTCGATCCCCGGGCTGGTGCAGCAGTCGGCGGGCACGCTGGACCTGTACAGCATGCAGATCAGCACCACCGCCTTCGAGGGAGACTCGGTCTCGTGACGGACCTGCTGGCCGACTTGCTGGCCCTCACAGGCTCGGCCACGCTGGACGGCCTCACTGCGCAGGGCAACGTGGGCTGCGACCAGCTGCTGTGCAACGACGTGAACTGCACGGACGCGTTCACGACGGGCGTGGACGCCTCGGGCACAGTCTCCTGCGCAGCGCTCACAGCCACCGGCGCCGTCGCCGGAGCCACGCTGACGTCCACAGGCAGCATCACCGGCGCGGCCAGCGTGGGCCTGCTGAGCTCGGTAGTGGAATCACCGGCAGCACACTCACCATCAACAACACGGCCAACGCCGGGAACTTCACCACGGTGGGCGACGTGTCCACGGGCACGCTGACGGCCTCGGGCGCAGCGACGGCGGCAAGCTTCGCAGCCACCGGCGCGCTCACCTCCATGGGCCCACTGGACTGCGAGAGCCTGGACTGCACCTTCACGGCCACGAGCGGCGGAGTGTCGACGGGCAGCGTGGTGCGCGGCGACGTGACGAGCTCAGGCACGGTCTCCGCGCCGCAGCTCTTCGCGTCCAACACGCTCACCGTGACCAACACCTCAGACTTCTCGGACGATCTCTTCCTGACGAAGAACTGGGCGGGCTGGAGCAAGCTGCAAGTGTCCAACAACAGCGCGGCCCCCGACAGCGGCCCGGAGCTGCGGCTGCTGGGCAACCAGAGCGCCAGGGTCTTCCTGGAGCGGGACGGCGGGGCGCACCAGTGCGAGCTCATCATGATCAACGACGAGGCGCTGGTGCAGACGAAGAGCCTCTCCACGCAGCTGTCCCTGACCACGAACCAGAGGAACCCCGGCTGCCTCGTGATCGCAGGCAACACGGGCAACGTGGTCTGCAACACGAGCTTCACGAATTTGTCGGACAGCCGGGTGAAGACGGAGATTGCCGAGGCCGACGTGGCTGAGCTCCAGCAGCTCTTCGACTCCGTGGAGGCCAAGCAGTACAAGCGCCCGGACATGAACGAGGACCTGAGGCTGGGCTTCGCCTCGGACGACTTCGCAGGAACAAAGTGGAAGAATTTGACGGGCACCGCCCGGTGGAGCGACGGCACGGAGATGGTCACTCTCGACTACTCGCACCTCACCAGCGTGCTCTGGGGGGCGCGCAAGGGCTTCCAGGCCCGGCTGGACGAGGTGGAAGCCTGGCAGGCGCAGCGGGGGCCGAAGAACAAGTAAAATGGAGGCGCTGAGGGACCTGGCCGACGACTTCAACGTGCGGGGCCCGCGACCTCGACGTGATGCAGGCCATGGCATTCGAGGCGCTGAAGGCCGACGTGGGCTGGCAGGCGCAGGCGCCCCGGCCGCGCGCGCTGGGCAAGTCGGCCGCCGAGGGGCCGAACGACCGGCTGCAGGCCGACCTCATCGACTTCAGCCAGAACACCCGGGGGAAGACGAGGTACGGCCTGGTGGCGACGGACGTCTTCACCCGGGAGGCCGCCGTGGAACCTCTGCAGAACAAGAACGCCGAGACGGTGGGCCGGGCCACCAAGCGCGCCGCGCGGGAGCTGACGGGGGACGACGGGAACTTTGTGGTCACGACCGGGAGCTGCCCGCGGAAGCCGTGCACCGGACGAAGCGGCCCGAGGACCGCCACGGCCGTGGTGGACCGGGGCATCCAGACGCTGAAGAAGGACCTGGCCACGAGGGTGGCGCGCAAGGGCGGGCAGTGGAGCGAGACGGTGTACGGCGCGCGACGTGGAGAAGCAGCCGGCCACACCGACGAACGCGGCGAGGAGCTTCAACGACGCGCAGCAGCTGCGGGCCGTGGACTCCATGACCGTCCGGAGTGAACTACTATGGCACGAGGAGGCGGGGGCATGACCTGGCCTTCCACTCGGAGCTCCGAGACGCGCTCTTCGCAAGCGGCCTGCCCTTCCTCGTGAGCATCAACGATGTGCCTGAGGCCTGGGAGCTCTACAGCAGGGCCGGCTCCATCACGAGGCTGTGCTCGGGCAAGAACAGCTCCAAGCCCGAGCTGCTGGTAGTGCACCGGGGCAATCCTGCGCTGGCGACAGGATTGAGTGAAGCAATCCTGCGCTGACGACAGGATTGAGTGAAGCAATCCTGCGCTCACAACAGGATTGACTGAAAGGCAGCACCAGGCCCGCACCAGGCCCGCACCAGGCCCGCACCAGGCCGCGCCAGTGGTGGAGAAAAGTTCGGCTCTTAGACCGAAGCCGCGGAGCCGGCCTCGCTCAGACCGAAGCCACGGAGCCGGCCTTGCCAGGCATCACCCAGATTTTGGCACATGCCCGCGTGGAGTTCCACGTAAAGTTCCGCCGCAGACTGGCCGCTTCTTTTGCGCACTTTTCGGCCCCAAAGAGAGCGGTGACGAAGCTCGGCGGGCTGGAATTCGCCGGTTTTCCGGCCCGAGAGCCCGCTTTCCACCGAAAACCAGCGAATTTGGAGGCTCGGGCATCAAACTCGCCGTCCGACACGGAAAAACGGACTCTTCGGAGTTGGCCGTTTTGAGCGCTTTTTGCACCAAAAACGGAGCCGGACGGAGCGGTGACTTCAGCGGTGACAAGCTCGGCGGGCTGACGGACCACCTCGGCGGGCTGTCGGACTCCGAGCCTGGTCCTCGGCGGGCTGTCGGACCGCGAAAAACCCTGCGGAGAAGGAGCTCGGGAACTGGGCCCGGTTTTGCGCACTTTGCACCCAAAAAGCGAGTGGTGACAAAGCGGTGACAAGCGGCGACGAGTTCAGCGGGCTGGAATTCGCAGGCTTTTCGGGGCAGAAAAACGGATTTCGGAGCACGGCGAACGTCTGGAGCGGTTTTCGGCGGAAAACGAGCGAACTTGGAGGCTCAGGCACCGCTTTCGACTGTCTGACACGAAAAAACGAACTTTTCGGAGTTGACCGTTTTCAGCGCTTTTTGCACCAAAAACGGAGTGGTGACAAAGACCGGTGACATCGGAAAAACGTTCAGCTGGTTGAAGAATTTGGCTGTTTTGCAGGGTTTGGGGACCAAAAAACGAAAATTAATTGGTCCCTATAGGCAGTCTTTCCTTACTACTCTTCGTCACTCTGTCACCGGGCCGAAAAGTGCGCAAAAGGCTCGAAACCAGCTCCGCGGCTTCGGTCTAAGAGCCAAAATTCTCTCCACGAGTCGGAAATCCAACCTCGCTCCACACCGAAGTCGGATTTCTGGTCCAAGCTTCCAACGGGCAGCAGGTCTTCACCATCGATGCCATGCGGCTGCTGGTGGACCGGCTCCAAGACCTGCTGGCAATTCGGCTGCCCTTCCTCGCCAAGGTCAGCTTCCAGATCCTGCTGACGCGCGAGGACAGGGTGGAGCTCACGCTCTACTTTCTCAGGCTGGCGCCGTGGATCGTGAGGCCCGCGCCTCCGTCGGCCCGCGCCGGAACCATGATGGCGGCCATCAGGACGAAGTTCGAGGGTTTGAGCGCTCCCGCTTCCCCAAGTCCGACTGGACCGTCGTGGGCATCACGGCCGCGTGTTCTGCGCAGCAGCTGGCCGACATGCCCGCGCCGCCGCCCAACGCTGCTGGAAGCTGCCCGAGACCCTGGCCAAGAAGAAGGCCATCTGAAACCCTCAGAACGAGGACCACCGCTGCTTCATGTGGTGCGTCCTCGCGCACTGCCTCGGGCTTGAAAGGCTTGACAAGCGCCAGCGGTCAAGGACCACAAGCTGCTCGGGCTCCTTCTTCTACCCCGAGCTGGCCGGCCGCCGAGGACCGCGCCCTCCAGGCTGGCAGCCCGCTCTGGCCGACGCGGGGGTGGACTTCTCTGGCCTGCCGACGGACCGCCCCGTGGGCTTCGACGACATTTCGTCTTCGTGTGGCAGCAGACCCTGTGGGCGGACGGGCTGGAGTACTACCACGTCCTCCAGCAGCGCGCCCCGAGCGGCACGGGCGTCGTCCAGCACACCGCGCTGCTTCTGCTGCACAGCGGCTACAGCCTGATCCACAACTTCCAGGCGCTGGCCGGCAGGCGTACAAGTGCCCTAGGCGCATGGCCCGCTTCGCCACGAAGGCCTCCTGGCAGCGCGCCGCTGCCCGGGCCCGAGAAGAGCCTGAGGCCTCCGCTGAGCTCGCGCCCCTCACGTGCTACGCGGGCCTCGAGGTCTACAGCACGCCGGCGCGCCAGACCGTCGCGGCTTCTTCCTGCTACGTCGCTGTCGGGCGCTGCGGCTACGTGCCACCCGAGGAGCTGAGGCTGAGGTCCGCGCCATGCTGAACGACCTTCTCAAGCTGGCCGACCACTACCTCACCTGGAGACGCCGAACTAGGCCCGTCAGCATGACCCCGCCACTCACTGCAGGGAGTGCCTCGCGTCCTTCGAGACCGCTGACAAGAAGCTCCACCACTGCCACGGCACCGGGCAGTATCTCGGGGCGCTGTGCCACTCCTGCAACATCGCGGCCCAGACGCCCAAGACCATCCAGTGGTCTTTCACAACGGGGGCGGCTACGACTTCCACTTCCTGCTGCGCTACATCGCCACGATGGGCTCTCCTGTCTGCAGGGCGCCGCACGAAGAGCTCGGCGAGGACAGCGACAACGAGGGCACCGAAAGCGAGGCAGAAGGCGATCAAGAAGGAAGCGAGTCCGAGAGGCCCATGCCCATGGCCAAGGCCGCGCCAAAGGCCGCGCCAAAGGCCGCACCCAAGGGCAGGGCCAAGGCCGCGCCAAGGCCCCTCAGCGGCTGGTGCGCCCTGCAGGCTGCCTCCGAGTCCTCTGCAAGTCGGGCGAGAAGTGCCTGCAGATGAGCTGGGGCCCGCTGAGGTTCGTGGACAGCATGAACGTCTTCCCCACGAGCCTGGCCAGCATGATCGACGACCTCAGGGCCTGCGCCCACAAGCAGCTGCCGGAGCTCTTCCCGCTGATGGCCTCGCTTCACCCAAGCTGCAGCTGCGCACGCCGACCGACTCTCCGCCCCGGACGCACTGCGACCTGGAGCAGGCGTGGGACTGCATCCTGCGCAAGCTGCCCATGCCCTTCGAGCACTTCTGCGGCGCCAAGGCGTGGGAGATGCCCGCGGTGCAGAAGCAGCACTGCTACGACAGCGTGCTGGCTGGGAAGGCGGTGAGCGCAGAGGACCAATCTCACGGGACTCCTTCCAGGCGCAGTCGGGGCTCGACCCTATCCACTACGTCACGCTGCCCGGGGCCGCCTGGGACGCCATGCTGCGGCACTCGGCCCACGAGACTCCCATTCACCTCATCACCGACGAGCAGGCCTACGCGGACGTGCGGTCCTCTGTCATGGGTGGGCTGAGCTGCATCTTCCAGCCCTTCGCTCAAGCCAACAACCCCGAGCTGGGCGAGGAGGACTACAACCCCAAGGAGCCCGTCAGCTGGATCTCGTACTTGGACTTCAACGCCATGTACCCGGCCGCAATGACGCTGCCCATGCCCAACGGCCCCTGCGTGACGGTCGCCGGAAGAAAACGCAGCAAGACTGAGCTGGCTGCACGAGACGTGCCTCTCGGGGCTGAACTGGGAGTCCGACTCCGAGGAGGTGAGCTACCTGCTCCTCGTGGACTACGACTTTCCCCCGGAGGTGCATGACCACTTGGACTGGGCTCCCCATCCCCCCGCGCGCATGAAGGTCGGGAAGGGCCTGTACGGGCCGCACACCGCGGACATGGCGGAGCGCCTCGGCCTCTGCGGGACGTGGAGGCTGCACAGAGCCTGCCGCTTCGCCTGCAGCCCCTTCATGGCGGGCTTCATGGAGCTCAAGCACAGCGAGCGGAGGCAGCTCAAGATGGCGGGGAGCGTGGTCGCCGAGAAGGTGGTGAAGCTCACCCAGAACGCCATCTTCGGCCGCTGCTGCATGAACCCCGACAAGTTCAGGAACACGAACTTCGAGCTCCAAATCAACGACTCGGAGGGGTTCCTGGCCTTCGTACGCTCAAGACGTCATGAGCGTGCCCACCCAAGTCGGCGCCCGCACGCTGCAGCTCTCCAAGCTCATGATGGAGTACCTCCACACGAGGAGGCTCTTCCCGAAGTGATGGTGCAGATCTTCGAGCTGCTGGCCGAGGCGAACCTGAACGGCGCCACCCTCTTCGACGTGGCCGGCAAGTCCAAGGACCCCGAGCAGCGGCGCGCGCCAAGGCCATCGAGGTGATGGGCCAGCTGGGCAAGCTCGGCGACGAGACCTTCCCCGCCAGGATCCTGGAGTACGTGGGCCTGCGCTCCAAGATGTACAGCATTCCGTAGCCCGACGGCGCGCGCAAGGAGAAGCGCAAAATCAAGGGCGTGCCGAAGAAGGCGGTGACCAACGTCCGGCATCTCGAGTACAGGGAGGTGCTGGAGGAAGCGCAGGGCGGCCTTCGCGCAGCTGCGCAGCCGCGCGCACGAGATCGCCGTGGAGACCGTCGAGAAGAAGTCGCTCTCGCCCTTCAACGACAACGTCTACGGCCTCGACGCTCACAACTCGCGCCCGCTGGGACACTGGCGCAACCTGGAGCAGCTGCGGATGCTGGGCGCTTACGCTCCGCCAGGCTCCGCGCCCTTCGACCTCGTGATGGAGTTCCTCGTGGCCCGCTCCGACACTGCCGCTGCGGCTGAGCCGATGCTGGGCGTAGACAGTCGGAACCGAAAAAAAAAGATCCCGAGCTCTCGTTTTCTCGCCTTCTCGCTTTCTCGCTTTCTCGCTTTCTCGATAATGCTTATTCGATCCGCCGCAGCTGCTCAAGATGACTTCCTCAGCGGCCTTCCGATGCGTGCAGGCATGGCTTCTGGAGAAGCCCGCTCGGGCGGACGAGGACGCTCCCTGCCTTGCGGCCGCTCTGATGGCCCAGCGGCCTCCCGCAAGGCCTCGCGAGGACGCGCTGCTCGAGGCCGAGTGTCTGTACCACCGGCGTCTCATCGAGGACCTCTATGAGAATGTCCACTGTGAAGAGCAGCGCTGCGAGGAGCGGAACTTCGAGAACAGAAATCTCCGCTGGCAGCTGGGCCACCGCGGCGGGATCATCGCGCAAGAGCGCGCGCAAGCGGCGATTGGGGAGCGGAGCGCAGCATCGACATTCTCCGCTGGCGGCTGGAGCGCCGCGTCGAGGTCCTCAAGAAGGAGAACGAAGATCGCGAGCGGGCGGTGCTGGCGGAGGTGCGCGTTGATGAACTTGAGGAGGATTTGGACAGGGCGAGGCAAAGAAAAAAAGCCCGGCAAATGCTTGAATGGTCCAAATGCTCAAACGGTCTCAAAAAAACCGCCGCAGCTGCTCAAGATGACTTCCTCGGCGGCCAGGCATGGCTTCTGGAGAAGCCCGCCGCGTGGGTGGGCGATGACACTCCCAGCCTTGTGGCCGCTCTGATGGCCCAGCGGCCTTCCAAAATGGTGCCTCGCAGGATGCACTGCTCCAGGCCGAGCGTCTGTACTTCTGGCGTCTCATCGTGGGCCTTTGTGGGGATCCGCGTTGAAACTGCGCGCAGTGAGGAGCGGGAGCGCGAGAAGATAATTCTCCGCAGGCAGCTGGAGCGCAGCTACGATCTCGGCAAGGGAAATCTAGCGGAACTGCAGATGGTGCAGGAGCACGCTCATCTGCTTGCAACCGTGAGACTTGGCGCGTGAGGCTGGAGCGCCGCGTCAAGATCCTCAAGAAGAGAACAGAAATCTTCGCAGGCGAACGCTCTGATGAGCTTGGACTCGCGCAAAGAAAAAAAGCTCGCCGCTCGAATGGTTCCAAATGCTTGAATGGTCAAAAAAACCCGCGCAGCCGCTTTAAGCTATCATCACTCTCTCTTTAGAGGGGGTTTCCCAAATGGATTCTATTCTACCTGAGAGGCTCCTGGCACTCGTCCGTCCAGCATTTGACCTCGTCCTGCGAAGGATTCGAAGTCTAAAACGCTGCGTGCAGGCGTGTGGCTGCAAAATAATGACCCCTAGATATGCTTGCAAAATGCCCAGCAGCTGCGTTTCTGCAAGGCGAGCTAAAAAAAACAGGGAAAAAAAGAAAGCCAAGCCAAACTAGCCAGAAAGCCAAGCCAAACCAGCCAGAAAGCCAGCCAGCAGCCAAACCAAACCAGGAGCCAAACCAAACCAGCCAGAAAGCCAGCCAGGAGCCAAACCAAACCAGCCAGAAAGCCAGCTAGGAGCCAAGCCAAGCCAGCCAGAAGCCAGCCAGGAGCCAAGCCAAACCAGCCAGAAAGCCAGCCAAGCCAGCCAGAAGCCAAGCCAAAAGCCAGCCAGGGTTTCCTTTGAGGCGCCTTGCAGAAAAAAGGCAGCTGCTGGGCATTTTGCCAAACCGCATATCTAGGGGTCATTATTTTGCAGCCACACGCCTGCACGCAGCGTTTTAGACTTCGAATCCTTTGCAGGACGAGGTCAAATGCTGGACGGACGAGTGCCAGGAGCCTCTCAGGTAGAATAGAATCCATTTGGGAAACCCCCTCTAAAGAGAGAGGTGCTATGTTCTGCGTTCGCGCTTTCGCGCGGCGCAGTCTGCAGCTGTCGCTGCAGTCGCTGCGCAGTTCGCGTCTGCGGAACTCCACGCGGAACTCCACGCGGGCAGCAACCAAAAAATGGTTGGTGCCTGTTTCCAGCCGCGCCTGACACGCCAGCCCGCCGAGTCATACGGATCATACGGATCATACGGTCATACGGTGGCGGTTGGGCACTCCGGGTGCGCCACCCTGCCGCGCGTTTGTGACTATTCTACCTGAATCAAATCGCGGGGGGAGTTCAATGCAGGGAATCCCTGCATTCCCGGTATCTCTCTCTTTAGAGGGCAGCAACCAAAAAATGGTTGGTGCCTGTTTCCAGTTCCGCGCCGACGTGGGGGCTTCGATACCTAGCGCGCCACATTCCTGCCGCGCCACTTGCCCGGCATCGGAGCCGAGGGATTCCTTGACATTGGTGGCACCAATGTCACAAATGCGAGGTTCCCGAAGCCTCCACCCCGACCGCGCCACCTGCCTGGCATAGAAGCCTCCTGCCGAGCCCGCGCCAAGGTCGGAATTCTTCCCAGGAAAAAAATTTTTCCAGTTGTCCTGTGGGGGGACAACTGTCCAAAGTTTCGGCGAACCTGCCCGGCATCGGAGCCACGCCAGCCCGCCGACGTGGAGGCTTCGATACCTAGCGCGCCAGGCACGCAGCTGATGATGTCTCATATGTTATCACCAACTACGAATCAGTGTCCGATTATGTCGGACACTGGCTCCATCGTGCGCAGGTCTCGCTATTGACCGGCGCCACCGGTCAAATCAAATTGAGTCACATCCGAAAAAAACCCTGGTGCGGGCCTGGCGCGGGCCTGGTGCGGGCCTGGTGCGGGCCTCGCTTTCAAGGTCACCCACGGACTGTGACACGTACTTGCGGAAACTTGTGCCGAAGAGGGGTTGGTGCGTTTGACGCACCAACAAGCGGTGACGCCTAGCCTGTGAGGGGGTGGTGCGTCAAACGCACTACCCCCGAATCACGAGGATTACAAGGAAACTTCTCGAAATGCCACTCCAAGACCGAAGCCGCGGAGCCGGCCTCGCTCCAAGACCGAAGCCGCGGAGCCGGCCTCGCTCAGACCGAAGCCGCGGAGCCGGCCTCGCCTTGCGGAACCTTCTAATGGCCGGAGTTCGGACTGAATGGTACTCAACTGCGCTCGCGGCAGGAATCGAGCCCCGTGCGGAGTAAGAAGCGCTTAGCTCCTTGGCCGACGCCTTACATGTTTGAAGGACCTGTCACCGGCAATATCCCGGAGGTCCTGGACAACGGAGAGGTGACTGACGGCACGCACGTGACCGCAGGGCAGCTGGCCCTCGCTTTGACGCCCTACGCTCAAGTAACGGACCTGGCGGTAAACACTGCAGCGTCCGGCAACAACGCGGCTGCCATCCAGTCCCTGGACGACAGAGTCACCGCAGAGCTGGCCTCAAAGCTGGACAGCAGCGCGCTGGCGCCGGCATTGCGCCCCGGGCCACGGCGGCGGCCCTGGCCACCACGGACGGGCAGGTGGCCGCGCCGGAAGCGGCATCGCCGCGCTGCAGAGCTCGCTGACCACGGGTCTCTCCAACAAGTGCGCTGCAGTCGTTCGACGTGCTGGAGGGGCGGCCCTCTCGGCCAAGGCGGACGCCAGCGCGCTGGCCTCCCTGCTCTCCACGGTGGACGGGCTGGACACGCCACTGGAGGTAGACACCAAAATAGCAAATGCCCTGCTGGGTCTCGCCACCGAGGCCTTCGTCGCAGCGCAGCTTGCTAGCCGGGACGCCAGCATCACGGCGCTCCAGGGGGGCAAGGCCGACGCGACGCTGCTGGCCTCGTACGCCACGAACGCCGCGCTCTCAGCCAGCGAGACCACGCTCCAGAGCGCCCTTGACGCAATCCTCGCGGAGCTCGCCGCCCTGCAGCTTTCCGGCAGCGGAGTTGTTAACGCGCCGGCCTGGGCGGGCTTCACAACTTGGGAGCTCGTTCAGGGAAGCAACGTCTTTCGCAACCTGCATCTGGAGGCTCCTCTCTCTGCTGCGCTGGCCAACAGCGACGACACGCTGCGCCCCAGCAGCGGCTGCAGCGTGGTCCTGGCCACGCACACCGCGGGAGTAAGTGTGGACGGCTACACTCTGACCCTGGCGGCGAACCCGTGGAACATTGCGCGCACCTACAACTTGACCCCGGGCCGAGAGCTCCTCTTCGCCTGCCGCTACCGGCTCGGCACGGCCTCCAACTTCGTGGTGTACATGTCCGAGGCCGACAACGTCTACGACCCGTTGTACGGCAGCTTCGTGGGCGACCAGGGCGCCTGGAGCACGGCCAAGATGTACTTCACAGTGCCGCCAACGGAGTGGCGAAGCTGCACTTCGGGGCGCACTTCCAGGCGCCGGGCCTGCCCAACCAGACGGCTGGAACGGTGGACGTCTACGGCCTCCAGATCCTGGACGCAACCCTGGAGGCCGGCAACACGGCGGAGGAGGAGGACACGGCGGCCTCGGCCCTGCTGCTGAAGCACGAGTTCCTCGACGGAGGGGCCGACGACGTCACGCTGGCCACCCTGGGCGAGGTGCTGCTGGAGCCCACGCTCACCACAGTAGGAAATTTTCTGGTGCGCTACAACAGCCAGAGCTCCGTGGCCTCGGCCAGCTTCGCGGTGGGAGGCTTCCAGCTGGAGGGCTACGCCATGACCCTGAGCGCCTTCGCCTGGAACATCGTGCGCACCTACACGCTGACGCCGGGGAGACGCTACTCCTTCGGCTGCCGGTACCGGCTGGGCACGGCCTCCAACTTGGTGATGTACGTCAGCGCGGCCGACAACGACTACGTGGGCGTCACCGGCACCTTCCTCGGCACGCCCTCGCAGGGTGTCTGGAGCACGGCGCGCCTGGACTTCTCGGTGCCGCCGGGCGGAATCGCGAAGCTGCACTTCGGAGCCTTCGGCGGGTCGATCCCCGGGCTGGTGCAGCAGTCGGCGGGCACGCTGGACCTGTACAGCATGCAGATCAGGGCCAGCGCCTTCGAGGGAGAGTCTGTCTCAGTAACGGACCTGCTGGCGACTCGCTGGCCCTCACGGGCTCGGCCACGCTGGACGGGCTCACCGCGCAGGGCAACGTGGGCTGCGACCAGCTGCTGTGCAACGACGTGAACTGCACCGACGTGTTCACCACGGGCGTGGACGCCTCGGGCGCAGTCTCCTGCGCAGCGCTCACAGCCACCGGCGCCGTCGCCGGAGCCACGCTGTCGTCCACAGGGGCCGTGTCAGGCAGCTCGCTGAGCATCACCGGCGCGGCCAGCGTGGGCCTGCTGAGCACCGGAATCACGGGCAGCACACTTGACCATCAACAACACGGCCAACGCCGGGAACTTCACCACGGTGGGCGACGTGTCCACGGGGACATTGACGGCCTCGGGCGCAGCAACCGCGGCGAGCTTCGCAGCCACCGGGCGCTCACGGGCGCCACGCTGACCATCACCGGGGCGGCCTCCACGGGCCCGCTGGACTGCGAGAGCCTGGACTGCACCTTCACGGCCACGAGCGGCGGAGTGTCGACGGGCAGCGTGGTCTGCGGCGACGTGACGAGCTCGGGCACGGTCTCCGCGCCGCAGCTCTTCGCCTCCAACACGCTCACCGTGACCAACCTCCGACTTCTCGGACGATCTCTTCTTGACGAAGAACTGGGCGGGCTGGAGCAAGCTGCAAGTGTCCAACAACAGCGCGGCCCCCGACAGCGGCCCGGAGCTGCGGCTGCTGGGCAACCAGAGCGCCAGGGTCTTCCTGGAGCGGGACGGCGGGGCGCACCAGTGCGAGCTCATCATGATCAACGACGAGGCGCTGGTGCAGACCAAGAGCCTCTCCACGCAGCTGTCCCTGACCACGAACCAGAGGAACCCCGGCTGCCTCGTGATCGCAGGCAACACGGGCAACGTGGTCTGCAACACGAGCTTCACGAATTTGTCGGACAGCCGGGTGAAGACGGAGATGGCCGAGGCTGACGTGGCGGAGCTCCAGCAGCTCTTTGACTCCGTGGAGGCCAAGCAGGCTGGGCTTCGCCTCGCACAACTTCGCAGGAACGAAGTGGAAGAATTTGACGGGCACCGCCCGGTGGAGCGACGGCACGGAGATGGTTACTCTCGACTACTCTCACCTCACCAGCGTGCTGCGGGGGGTGTGCAAGGGCTTCCAGGCACGGCTGGACGAGGTGGAAGCCTGGCAGGCCCAGCAGGGGCCGAAGAACAAGTAGCTGTGTGCGCAGGCCTCCTCGTTCTAGAGGGCCCTTGCTCAAGCTCCTTTTTGGGGCAACAAAGCTGTTTTTTAAAATGGAGGCGCTGAGGGATCTGGCCGACGACTTCAACGTGAGGGACCCGCGGAAGCTGTACCGACTCGCCAGGCAGCGCGACCTCGACGTGACGCAGGCCATGGCCTTCGAGGCGCTGAAGGCCGACGTGGGCCGGCAGGTGCAGGCGCCCCGGCCGCGCGCGCTGGGCAAGTCGGCCGCCGAGGGGCCGAACGACCGGCTGCAGGCCGACCTCATCGACTTCAGCCAGAACACGCGGGGGAAGACGAAGTACGGCCTGGTGGTGATGGACGTCTTCACCCGGGAGGCTGCCGTGGAACCTCTGCAGAACAAGAACGCCGAGACGGTGGGCCGGGCCACCAAGCGCGCCGTGCGGGAGCTGACGGGGGACGACAGGAACTTTGTGGTCACGACAGACCTGGGCAACAAGTTCGCCACGCTGGACCGGGAGCTGCCCGAAGCCGTGCACCGCACGAAGCGGCCCGAGGACCGCAACGCCATTGCCGTGGTGGACCGGGGCATCCAGACGCTGAAGAAGGACCTGGCCACGAGGGTGGCGCGCAAGGGCGGGCAGTGGAGCGACCACTTCGAGCAGGCGGCCGGGGCCTACAACGCGCGGCCCCACGAGACGGTGCACGGCGCGCCCGAGGACGTGGAGAAGCCACAGAGTTCAGGGTCCTCCAAGACAACGCCGACAAGTTCCAGCACAACAAGGACCTCACCGACCGGCGCGTGAAGGCGGTGGAGGACGCGGGCGCCTTCCGAGCGCCGACGTACGGCAACGTGCAGCAGCTGGGGGCCGTGGACTCCATGACCGTCCGCAGCACGGAGGGGCGCGAGACCCTGCTGAAGCTGGCGCTGCCGGCGCCGCAGGGCAGCGGCAACGCGGCGGGCCGGCTGACGAGACGGGGCAGGCCGGCGGCTGTGAGGCAGCTGGACGACTTCCTGGGGCCTCCGAGGCCCAGGACCCTCGACTAGCCTCCTTTGCGAAAAAAAACTGGTTTTTTTAGGCACGACCCGGCCTCCCTGCGTCCAGGCAACCTCGGTCGGACCCGTTGTGGCGCAAAAAAAAAACTTTGATCACACTCAAGTTGGAATTGCCTGATCCTGATCGAGCGAAAAAACTGGGAGAAAAAAAGGTTTCGAGGCATTGCGCAGGCTGGGGGGGAATTCCCGGACCCTGCTCAGCTCCTTGTTTTGGGTTAGGGTTTGGGGTGCTCGGGAAACCAACGGGTTGGGCGAACCCGCCTATATCAATATAGACACTGGAAGAATAGCATTTTGTGGCGCAAAACCGTGCAAAACGAGCTATTAGTCCAGGGTGTATATTCATATACGGCCTGGACTAATAGCTTTTTTTCAGCGCAAAAGCGTGCAAAACGAGCTATTCTTACAGGCCGTACATACATGTACACCCTGGAAAAATAGCATTTTGTGGCGCAAAACGGCGCAAATGTCCCTTTAGGGTTTGGGGTCCTCGGCAAACCAAACGGGTTGGGCGGACCAGTATCAAACCCCAAACGTGTTTCTGAGCAGGTCCTCAGAAAAAAATCCGACACCTCTCCAACTGACCGTGATCGGGCCTCCAAGCACTTGCCCGCGCATGCCTGGGAGACTGAGCCGTGAGAAAGGGAAATGCATGGTGTATGACCGTATGATCCGTATGATCCGTATGATCCGTATGATCCGTATGACTCAGCTGAGGCTTCAATACCAGGCTTGTCAAGTCATACGGATCATACGGATCATACGGATCATACGGATCATACGGTCATACGGTCGCTTTTGGGTTTTTTGGGCCGCTTCCAACGAAAAAAACAGTGTCCAGGGCGGGTCCCTGCCTGGCACAGGCCGAGGGATCATACGCGCCGTTTGGTGCTGAAGCGCTACCGGCAACACGCAAGCTTGTAAAAAAATGCAAAAACGTTTCAAAATCAACTGGACAGGATACGGCGTACAATCGCATGGCTCTTCTTTTGCACACACGACACTGTGCCTGTGCGCACGGCCAATCGCCGTGATGAGAGATCATTGCCGTGCTGGGAGCTCGTCGGATACACGGGGCACGGGCTGTACTGCCGCGCCCACTCTTTGCACATACCCCCTGCACAGAAGTTGAGAAGCTACGCCGACACGACAAGCGTCATGATTTGGCGCGGCGACGGCCTCGCGTAGACCCGCGCGGAGGTCCTGGTCCGGGCTCCGAATCGGGGGATGAGCTCGTCCCTCACCGCAGTGGGGCTCACACACAGCTGGTCGGCAACCTCCTGGGACGTGGCGGGCCTTGTCTTGGAGAGGACGTAGGGCTGCAGGTAGCGCCGCACTAGCTCCGAGGCCTCTGGCATGCTGGATGGTTGAGCGGTCCTCTCCGTGATGTCCTGTTTCAGAGAGATGAGCTCGCGGGGATTGGGATGGTGTTGTCGCTGCTTCCCCCAGGATGCGGCGCCAGCCAGAATACCCGCGCCACCCACCAGAACTCCGCGAACATCTCAGGGATGTTCTGCTTGACGCTGTTGTCCTTCAGGAGCTCGTGGGGGCGTGTCGGGTTGTCCACAAAGTTGTGCTCGAACTATGCGTCTCCTGTCAGAGCCAAAGAACTCGGCATCGGCCTGCCACACGCCGTTGGTGCAGAGCAGCAAGAGTCCGTGGAAGCTGAAAATGTTCTCTCCCCGGCCCTTCCGCGCAGCCGTCAAGGTGTTCCCTCCGGAGATCTGCCGCAAAACAGCACTGCACAGAGGCTGATTCGGCGCGAAGTCGTCGACCCACGCGAACCTGCTGCCCTGTAGGTTTGCGAACTGTTCGCGGGGCCGCTCCTGTTTCCCGACAGTGAGGGCCTCCTGGCAAAGAACTGCGCAGTACCCGCGCTCCACCCCGCCGTTGCGCACGCCGAGCGCCTTCTCGCAGAGTTCCCTCAAGGTTCCCTTGCCCGTCGAGCCGTCTCCGTTGTCCTTGAGCGTCGCAAACTCGATCTTCTTCGCGCCACGCTCTCGAAGATGAGCCTGGCTTGAAACAGCGCCACGTTCCAGTCGCCGCCGTGCGGGTCGCGAAAGATGCTGCGCCACATTGCGTGCCCCATGGACGCCGCTTCCAGCTCCTCGACAATGTGTTCGGGGAGGACCATGACGCCATCCCGACAGTCGCCGCCCTCCGTCAAACCAGGCCATGGCCTTCAGAATGGCCCGAGCCAAGCGGAGCCTATCCGGATGCTGGTACTCCATGAACTGGCGCGGGACGGACCTTGTGTTGCAGGTCGGCCGTCACGGTCCGCGCCATCGGCAGCTCCATGGCCCTCTGGAGAGCTTTGTCGTCGTCCAAAAAGTCTTGCAGAGGAGGCGGGTGGGCGAGGAAGTCCCCACCCTTGAAGTGGATCTGGAAGTGATGGCGCTCCTGGTCCAGCGGCGGCATGCAGTCGCCGTTGTCCAGCTTGCTCAGCATCGCGCCCACCAAGGAGAGAATCGGGGCCGTATGGAAGAGCATCACGTTGTCCCTCACCTGCAGTCGCCACTTCCCGCTGACGTCCTGGCACCGTAGTGGCGATCAGTGCCCGCGCCAGCATCTCCCCCTTGCAGGCCCCGTCGCACTTGCCCGTGGACCACACGCCGTCCGTTGCGTTGTAGATCTCCATGTGGTCCTGCTGGTGGTCCCATCTCACGAACAAGCGGTGCTCGACGGAGATTGCCAAGTCCAGGTGGGGGGTCGGGCCCTTCTCCTCGTCCTTGAGCCAGTTCCGCACCGTGGCCGTTGCGTCCAGGCGCACCTTCTGACGCGCGGCGAGCGTCAGCCGGCTGTGCCTCATGCCGATGCCCTGCAAAGCCTCAAAATACTCCGAGGCTTCACGGTGAAGAAAAGTCGTCGACTCTGCAGATGCCGAACGGTCGCCTCTGCGGAGAAGCCTCCGTCGCTCGATGAGAACAGGAACGAGTCCCCCAGGTAACCGCCGAAAAAAAAGGAGCGTTGCTGCGCGGGCGCAAAAAAAGAAAATCGCACATCCCGACGAGGCGCATTCCACAGACAAGGCCGCGAGGATTGGTCGTCGCCTCGTGGCCTTCAGCTCCTTTTTCCAGCCCTGGGCATGTGACGCCAGACGTGCTCACGCACGCAGGCTCCGCAACGTTCCTATCAGGGCGCGTGAATCATACGAAATCGCACGGACAACTTTCCGCCTGCCACCATCACTCCGGGAAGCAGCCCGGCATCGACGCTTCCCTCCGGTTGCGTGGCTCATTGTCCTGGCACAAAGCATCCCCCCTCATGTATGACCGTACGTTCCGTGGCGGCGATCTCGCGGTGCTAGTCCCTCCGGCACTATCGAATTGTCTGAGCTTCAATCTGCGCCGGAAATCTCAAAACATCACCGGCGCGGTACGGCGTTGAGTGACAGCAAAAAAATGCAAAACCTTCACACCCCGACGCCGGAGCCGACCCCAACCCGCTGAACACCGCCCCGGCCCAGAGAGATTCGTATGACCGTATGACCGTATGATCCGTTTGATCCGTATGATCCGTATGCGTACGACCCGTATGCGTTTGATCCGTATGATCCGTGGATCTGCATGACTCGGCAAGCCTGGCATTGAAGCCTCAGCCCGGGTCCCGCGGAACATAACACCAAAATCCAAAATCATGTCATGCCAAAGTCAAGCAAAATCATGACATGCAAAAACCATGCAAAACCGTGCGAAACAAGCTATTCTCCCCGGCCATACGCCCCCGTGCGAGCCCGGGCGCCGCCGTCCGCGCCTCCGTGATCTGTCGTTGTCTTGCCCAACTTGCCATTCTTTTTTTGCCAGTTTTTTTTGCTCGGCCGCGCGGCTCTGCCAGATGGTGAGCTTTTTTACACGGTTTTTGTCTCCCGATTCCGATTCCCCGCCCGGGGGCCTGCGAGCCCAGTGCCTAAATCAATATAGACAGGCTAATATCGTTTTGCACGGTTTTTGTGCCGAACACGCTACGTGACGGCGCGCACCCGAACGTGCTGACACCTCAGCGGCATGCACGCGCTCGGTGGGAAAAGCCGGCATGAGCTGGGCGCTGTCGAGCCAGGCCAGCCTGCCAGGCCTCACCCTCCACAACCCGTCCGCCTGGACCTGAGTCATGCGTACGTCGGCGCCTCAAGGGTGAGGCGGCCTAGCCGAACGCAGCACGGCGCCTCCAGGGGCAAAGAGCACCCACTGCCTACCCATCAGCCAGCGCCGCCTCCAAAGCGCGCGGCCCCTCAAGCGAACTCCGCGGTGCCCTGGCTCTCAAGCCAGGTCGCAAAGCACTGCCGCCGCCATTGGTTAGCGACGCCGTCATGAGGGCCTGAGAAGCGTGCCACGCCTAGTAGTCTGGCCCGGTCAGCTAATAGCTTTTTCAGCGCACCGCTAGACGTCCAGCCGGGCCTGGAAGCCCCCAGAGACGCTGGTAAGAGAGAGTACGTAGTCGAGGGTCGCTCCACCGGCGGCCTCCGACAGCGGCCCGGAGCTGTGGCTGCTGGGCAACCAGAGCGCCAGGGTCTTCCTGGAGCGGGACGGTGGGACGCACCAGTGGAGCTCATCATGAGCAACGACGAGGTGCAGACGAGACGAAGAGCCTCTCGACGTCCTTGACCACGAACCAGAGGAAAGCTGCCTCGTGATCGCGGGCAACACGGCAACGTGGTCTGCAACACGAGCTTGCCGGACAGCAGGGTGAGGCCAGGCCACGTGGCGAGCTCCAGCTACTGGAGGCCAAGCAGTACAAGCCCGACATGAACGGGGAGCTTCGCCTGAACGACTTTGCAGGAACGAAG
The DNA here is from genome assembly GCA_963377175.1 of Effrenium voratum. Classification (NCBI taxonomy): domain Eukaryota; class Dinophyceae; order Suessiales; family Symbiodiniaceae; genus Effrenium; species Effrenium voratum. The sequence continues at coordinate 307,324 of CAUJNA010000149.1, forward strand.
TGAAGAACCGAGCACCGCCGCTGTTGTTGCTCCCCGCCCATCGTCAGGAAGAGATCGTCCGAGAAGTCGGAGGTCACGGTAAGCGCAGTGGAGGCGAAGAGCTGCGGCGCGGAGACCGTGCCCGAGTCGCAGACTGGCGACACTCCGCCGCTCGTTGAAGGTGCAGTCCAGGCTCTCGCAGTCCAGCGGGCCGCTGACTGTAGCGGGCGCCCGGAGCGCACCGGTGGCTGCGAAGCTCGCCGCGGTTAGTTCCCGGCGTTGGTGTTGTTATGGTCAACGTGCTGCCCGTGATTCCTGTGGCGGAGCTTAGCCACGCTGGCCGCCGTCGCTCAGCGAGCCGGTTGCCGAGCGCTGCGCAGGAAATGGCGCCCGTTGTGAACACGTAGTCACGTTGCACAGCAGCTGGTCGCAGCCCACGTTGCCCTGCGCGAGTCCGTCCAGCGTGGCCGAGCCGTGGCCGAGGCCCTGATCATGCTGTACAGGTCAGCGTCCCGCGACTGCTGCACCGGGGCTCGCCTCCGAAGGCTCCAAAGTGCAGCTTCGCGATTCCGCCCGGCGGCACCGAGAAGAAGTCGGCGCGCCGTGCTCCAGACACCCCGCGAGGCGTGCCAAGGAAGGTGCCGGTGACGCCCGCCTAGTCGTTGTCGGCCGCGCTACATCACCAAGTTGTTGGAGGCGTGCCCAGCTTGTACCGGCAGCCGAAGGAGTCTCCCGGCTAGCGTGCAGGTGCGCACGATGTCAGGCAAAGGCTCAGGGTCATGGCATAGCCCTCCAGAAAGCCTCCCACCATGAAGTTGGCCGGACCCGGAGCTCTGGCTGTTGGAGCGCACCAGAAAATTGCCCAGCGTGGTGGGCTCCAGCAGTACCTCTCCCAGGTGGCCAGCGTGACGTGCTCCGTCGAGGAACTCGTGCTTAGCAGCAGGCAAGCCGCCGTGTCTCTCTCTTTAGAGGGAGATTCCCAAATGGCGTATATTCTACCTGAGAGGCTTCTGACACTTGTCCGTCCAGCATTTGACCTCGTCCTGCGAAGGATTCGAGTCTAAAACCTGCGTGCAGGCGTGGCAAAATAGAGACCCCTGATATGCTTGCAATTTGGCTCAGGTGCATTTCAAGCGAGCCAACCTTTGCAGGGCTAAGAAAAACAAAAAAAAAAGAAAACAAGGGGTCCAAAAAAAAGGGGTCCCCGAAAAAAAGGGAAAAGGGTTTCCTTTAAGCTTGACATCGCTTGAATGCAACCTACCAAATTGCAGCGCTATCGGGTCTCCATTTTGCAGCCTCACGCCTGCACGCAGCGTTTTAGACTTCGAATTCTTCGCAGGACGAGGTCAAATGCTGGACGGACGAGTGTCAGAAGCCTCTCAGGTAGAATATACGCCATTTGGAAATCTCTCTCTAAAGAGAGAGGTTGCCGTTCTAAGGCACTTCAACACAAGTGCCACTTGTGTTCACATTTCTGCAGGTGCGCCGCCCTGCCGCGCCTGCCCGGCATTGAAGCCGCGCCAAGCCGCTGAACCCCCACTCTCCCCCGCGTCCTTGCTATATGTGCTATATGTGCTATATCTTACACGCCAAGCCGCTGAACCCCCACTCTCCCCCGCGTCCTTGCTATATGTGCTATATGTGCTATATCTTACACGCCAAGCCGCTGAACCCCACTCTCCCCCAGCTCCTTGCTATATGTACTATATGTGCTATATACTCTGTACGCGCGAAATCTGTACTATATGTGCTATATAGGGGCCATATAGCACATATAGTACATATAGCAAGGAGCCGGGGGAGAGTGGATGTTCAGTGGCTTGCCTTGTGAGATATAGCACATATAGCACATATAGCAAGGAACCCGGGGAGAGTGGATGTTCAGTGGCTTGCCTTGTGAGATATAGCACATATAGCACATATAGCATGGACCCGGCGGAGAGTGGATGTTCAGCGGGTTGCCGCGCCCTGCGTAGCCTGCCTGCCGCGCCTGCCTGCGTAGACGCCAGCGTACGCGCCGCATGTTGCAGGGTTTTTGCATGGTTTTTGCATGTTTGCATGTTTGCATGTTTGCATGTTTGCATGGTTTTTGCATGGTGTTTGCACGGTTTTGCATGGTTTTTGCATGTTTGCATGACATGATTTTGACATGGTGTTTGCACGGTTTTGCATGGTTTTTGCATGGTGTTTGCATGGTTTTTGCACGGTTTTTGCATGGTTTTTGCATGGTTTTTGCATGACATGATTTTGCATGGTTTTTGCATGTGTTTTGCATGTTTGCATGACATGATTTTGACATGGTTTTTGCATGTTTGCATGACATGATTTTGCACGTTTTTTTTTTCGCACGGTTTTTTGCATGTCATGTGGCTCAACCCCACCCCCTCCCTGTTTTTTTCCTGTCAGGCCGTACGTGTCAGGTGTCCTGGAGCTGGAGAACTGCGAGGCAGGGCGGTGCCGAGCGGGCACCAGTAACTAGCAGTGCCGAGCGGGCACTTAACTAGATGTGCCGAGCGGGCACGTGCCGAGCTGGCACAGGCAGTGCCGAGCGGGCACGTGCCGAGCTGGCACCCCAGTGCCGAGCGGGCACTAGTAGGAAAGTCACCCCGGTGCCGAGCTGGCACCGTGGAGGGGGTGCAGTGCCGAGCGGGCACTAGTAACTAAATGTGCCGAGCAGGCACCGTGCCGAGCAGGCACTAGATGTGCCGAGCGGGCACGTGCCGAGGCACCGTAGCGCCAAGGCGTCCACTGTGGAGGCGCAGGACCACGAGCAGGGTGTGAAGGAGCTCACCGTTTGAGCTCCTTCAGTTCACCAAGACCTCTACTACGGGTTCGCCCAACTGGCTTGCCCAACTGGCTCGCCCAACCCCTTAGTACTGGCTCGCCCAACCGGCTCGGCTCGCCCAACTGGCTCGCCCAAGTACGGGTTCGCCCAATGAGTACGGGCTTGCCCAACGGCCCCTTAGTACTGGCTCGCCCAACGGCCCCTTAGTACTGGCTCGCCGGCTCGCCCAAGTACGGGTTCGCCCAACCCCTTAGTACTGGCTCGCCCAACTGGCTCGCCCAAGTACGGGTTCAGCGGCAAGTCCGAGTGCGCAAGACGTTCGTGTCGTCATTGAAGAGTTCGATACAGTGGAGGACAAAATCCTCCACTGCCAGAAACCAGCTCCGCGGTTTCGTGGTGCGGCCCTGGTGCGGGCCTGCCGTCAATCCTGGCGTGGGCACAGGATTGCCACACTCAATCCTGGCGTGGGCGCAGGATTGCCCCACTCAATCCTGGCGTGGGCGCAGGATTCACAGGATTGCCCCGGTGTCTCCCTGAGAACTCCGTGAGAGCGTCGTTACACACCGATGCACTCCCGGAAAACTCTGGAAGCGCACTGCTGTATAGCAGAACACTCCCGGAAAACTCCGGCTGCGATGCCGTAAATATGGCATTTCTCCCGGACTCGCACGGCTTCCCGGCTTCGAATTTTGGGACTCTAGGCGCAGCGGGACACGGCGCGCACGGGCTCGGACCAGTGCTCCGCCACGCAGGGCAGCGCGTTGTTCTCCGCGGCCCGGTCGTAGAAGAGAAAGAGGCGGGTGAAAGGCGCCTCCGGCTCGCGCGCCAGCAGCTCTCCCAGCAGGCGGATCAGCTGTGCGTGGCGCTCCTTCTTGGTGGTCCGCCGCGTCGCGCCGGCGATCTTGAAGGCGTCCGGGTTGTAGCGCAGCACCAGCAGCTTGTGCCCGCTGCCAAGCGCCACGCTGGCGGCCATGTCAAAGTCCCTGCGCACGTCGCAGCTGGGGTCGTAAGCCTTATGCTGCTCCTCGTCAACCTCCAGCAGGACGTAGCCCCACGGGGTCGGCAGGGCAAAGTCCGCGTAGGCGTGCGCCGTCTCCGACTCCAACCCGCAGCCGCGGAAGGGCAGGTGGTGCTGGTACTTAAAGGCGATCTGCGCGTCGCGGAGCGCCTGGTGCACCTCAAGCTCCTTACTCTTGGTCACTGCGCGCGGGTTGTCGCCGTGCATGCTGCGCATATGCCCGAGGAGCGACTGAGCGCTGCTGAAACGGTGGCCTTGCCGAGGACAGTCCTGGATTTGACACACAAAATTGCCGCAGTCGCGGCAGTGTACCCGCTGTCGCCTGTGCTGACACAGGGACGCGCCGCCGCAGTCGCGGCACCGAGCCCGCTGTCGCCCGTGCGGGCACTTCTTCGCAGGCCGGCGCACACGCGTCATCGCTGAACACTCTTGGTGTTTCTCACACGCCCCGGCAAGCGGCGATGCAAACGGACACGCCGACAGGATTTTCAAGATGAGAGTAGAGGCAGCTGTGTTTAAAATCCACAGGCGCCAGCCCGCCCGCCGCGGCAGAGACCACCGGAGGCCAGCAGGAT